>JAWDGP010001281.1:275000-307500 GCA_033675545.1 Elysia crispata | reverse complement strand
TACTCAAAACCGACAAACTAAGCATTGCACCTAAAAAAAACAAATAATCGAGCAAATCCATGTTCCGAGAAGTTTCGAAATGAAATTCAGTTACGACAGTTCGAAAAAACCTATGCTGGCTTTAGATGCGATATTGAGCTATTGAAAGAGAGAGAGAGAGAGAGAGAGAGAGAGAGAGAGAGAGAGAGAGAGAGAGAGAGAGAGAGAGAGAGAGAGAGAGAGAGAGAGAGAGAGAGAGAGAGAGAGAGAGAGAGAGAGAGAGAGAGAGAGAATTTCCCGCCAGTTTACAGTATATTTCATCAAGCGTGACTGAACTTTAGCAGTGGCCTTTTTTTTTTTATTCAGTCCTAGGTTATATCCCAACACTAGTAAAATATGTTTCGGTCTTTTTTTTAGTGTGGAGTTAACATTAACAACACTAATTTTGTAATAATTCCTGACTGATTCATGCAAATGTCTCGCGGAGTTTTATTCAATTTCAGGTAAAACTGTGTGATCATTGCCGGCTAGACGTTTGTTATCTGCAGAATGATCCAGATAAGCCGAAGATCAGACAAGCGACTAAGAGGAAAGACCCCGTGGATGGTCTGAAGAAACTGAGAACGCCTAACCTTCGTTGACTCTTTTCCCATTATATTAACTCAAATAAACGTTTGACTTTATCTCAAAAAGATTATCATATGTTATTATGAGGAACATAGAAGGCTGAATGTTAGTCTGTGGAAACAAGCTGATCAGCTGCTCCAGTTCACTGAGCTGTATGAACGAATTTGATTCATCCCCATTGTTAGATGATAAAAACAATTCACATCCTCTTGACATAAACCTGATTTTTTTACGTTTATACTTCTTTAAAAACTGTCAAACATTTGTTACGTTAAGAGGACGAAAGTTTAAAAAATGATAAAGACCTTACATTGTTAAGCAATCAAAACAACGGGTAGTCAGCGTTTATCTGTAGCATAATGTTGAAAATCTATTATCTGCAAGTTACAGCAGCCAGAACTTGTGAAAATCCGAGTATACTTATTACACTATAATGATTTTCAAAGGCATGCTTGTAAATCACAATGTTTGGAAGAAAATAAAAAAACAAAACAAAATCCGATATCTATATTGTAATGATACTATCAGAAAGATCTGTAATATTTTAACGAGCTATCATGACATCCCAAGGAAGCTTTAGACTTATCAGTTTTTTCCCAAACTAACCCTAAACTCAAAGTATGTTTCAAAAGAGTCGGTTTATCTTTACCGAGGTACCGAACCAATTATTTTTTTTTCTAGAAGTTTGATAGCGTATCTGAGAGATGTTGGTTTACAAAAAGCTTGACGAGAAATCTTCTCTAATTAGTCCCAAAATGTTCATTGCAAAGATTCTTTTCCCATTGTAAGGTAGTGAAATATTCTGACGTATCCTCTAGATAGATAAAAGTATAGGCCTTAAGAGCATTCAATGATTCATAAAAAAGAATATTTCATTATATAATTATAATTAATTCATTCTGATGATAAAAAGGTATACGGGCTTTTAAAACATAACTTGAAAATAAAGATGCCGGAAATTGAACATTTATATAGGCTATCTTCCTTATGATTAAAAAAGAAGATCAACTTCCGCTGCTTCATACGGTACTACACACAGTCTCTCCTCAAAAAAGTAAATTTATGTTGATATGAGAAGTATACTCCGTATTAATTAAAACTAGTGTTTACCCTCGTATAAAACTGGCCATGAGGGAGAAACAAATTTGATGTCACTTGCGAATCCTTATTAACGTAAAGCAACATAGACCAGACTTTACAAACTCTAACTGACTTAAACTCAAATACATCAAGTAGTGAGGCATACCATCCGCAGGGAATGCTCAATTAGACACACTTCCAATACATTCAAAATCTTCTTACTGTTGGGCAAAAACAACCAACTATTTATAGTTAACTTGTTAAGAATCAATGAGTTTTCTTAAGGGAAAATCACATTAACTATTTCTTTTTCTTTGCACCTTCTTTTATAATTAAATTTTCTCATAAGTATACCTTGTTTTCGTAAATATTTCTTTAAATGCGGTCAGTAATTACATGCGAAATCCTCTAAAATATTTTTTCCTTCAACTTTTCTCCTCTTAGAAAAAAAAATCCATAGAAAAAAACTGAGAGTTGCAAATCTGTGGCTTCATGCTGATCTTTAGAATGTCCGTCCTAAGTTTTTTTTTTTTTAATCTTCTTTAGATTTCATGTCATAGGACCTAATGTGATACCTCTCGTTGCATTAATTCCTCACAAAGTTAGAGCGAAAAAATATCATAGATAAGATTGTTTTGGAAAAAGTTATCTGAAACAATATATATATTTTTAAATCCTTATTCAAATTTACCAACTATCAATTTCAACTTTTTTTTTTTTACATCAAATTATCAACAAGAAATTGTAAGTAAAAATCTAGAAAACCAGAGCTAGAATTTCTGATCCTTCGACAACTTTTTGTTCTATCTAAGCTTATCTTATTATTCCACACTCCAGCTATATTTAAAAAAAATAAACATGTTCTGTAAACAAATCAAAATTGTCTGAACCTTTGAACGGCAAAAACATCTTAACAGCCAAACATGACAGCCGACTGAAAGCCAGGTTGTTAATGGAATTACTGTAATAAATCTCGCTGACGCATTTCACGGAGTATTTCAAACGAAAAATCCTTGTTACTCTGTCACATTATAATCAGTGCACCTGGAGAAAATCTAACCCACTAAGCGGGTTATAATACCTTACAATCCCGACCATGGTTGAGGATGAACTATGATCTGAATAAAATCAGAATACAAGCTAAGAAAACAGCATATGCTCTTAAAAGAGGTATCTTTTTATAAGTATTATTATTTCAAAAACATAGATGTTCAAAGGCGCCTCAACACCCGTTCCAGTATGGCGTCAGAGCCTCACTTTTCTTTTTGAGGTTCTTCTCTTTTTTATCCTTTCTGCTTACTTACCCCTTCCTTTCCTTGTTTAAAGTTTCTAAGTCATTTTCCAAATCTATACACCTGTTCTTATCATCATGTCCCTGTGCCTCTCTCTCTCTCTCTCTCTCTCTCTCTCTCTCTCTCTCTCTCTCTCTCTCTCTCTCTCTCTCTCTCTCTCTCTCTCTCTCTCTCTCTCTCTCTCTCTCTCTCTCTCTCTCTCTCTCTGTCTCTGTCTCTGTCTCTCTCTCTGTCTCTCTCTCTCTCTCCCTCTCTCCCTCTCTCTGTCTCTGTCTCTGTCTCTCTCTCTCTCTCTCTCTCTCTCTCTGTCTCTCTCTCACATTCTCTATCTATCTATCTCTTTACTTCTTTCTCTCTGTCTCTCTCTCTCTCTATCTTTTTGTCGGTAGCTTTCTCGTTTCTTTATAGTACCACTCCACTTAATCTTTGTATCTTTTTATTTCTCAAACTCTACAAACTAGTATTTCCATTTTGGTCCTCTTTTCTTTGTGTGTGTGTGTGTGTGTGTGTGTCTTTCTCTCTCAAGCTACCATGCCTCCTTATCTGTCTGCAACAACTTCCTTTATGTCGTAACAGTATTATTCTTCAGTGATGAGAAACCAAAGTGTAAGACTGGCAGCAATAAACGCGAAGGAAATTAAAGATTCATCGCTGCATGTGCAAAATGCCTTACGATTGTTTTTTCCGCTTTTATATTGATCCACGATGGCTATAATAACGTTACTACAGTTTTTCTTTAAATAAAAAATTAAAAAGCAAAACACACACATAATTAATATATAATCTTATACTCTCTCCCTTTCTCTCTCTAGCACACACACACACACACATATATATATATATATATATTGATATATATATATGAGTGTGTGTGTGTGTGTGTAAATTTATACCAAGAATGCTATGACAAAGCTTATGCAATTTTGATCTATATTCCGATTTGAAATATACATTGAAAAATTGAAAACAAACATTTATAATTTCATGTAATGAGAACGGTTATTCTTAAGTAAGTTCTTAACCGCCTTCATTCTTAAAGCTAACCTAGCAATAGCACGGGAAGGAAAAAAAACCTTAGAGTGCTATATTATTAACATATTCATTTAAAATTAAAGTACAAAATAACCGAAAGGGAAATTTTTATATGATCTGTCGTCGAAAATTATGCCGAAAGAAAAAGGACAAAAGTGTAAAACTCATCTTTTCAGTGCGCTCTCTTTAAGGGACCAAGTCTAGATTTTACAGAAAAAAATATGAACATGAGCGTAAAATGAAACACATCTAAACTCTTGTTGGTGCCTCCTTTAGCAAGGAAAAGAGTCTGTGCACATCTCATCATAATATGTTCGGAAATTTGAGAATCCCAAAGCAAATAATTCCCTGTAGGAGAGCAAATATTATTGTCATGGAGAAGAAAAGTACATTCTCAATTTTCCATTAACCAGAACCTAAAAAAAAACAAAAAACAAGCAAACATATATTTTAACAACAATTCTTTTGTGGAAGAAACCCTAAAAGTGCAGAAAATGAAAAGATGTGTATTAATTTGTATTATTAAAAAATAAAAAGCTATTAAACTTTTTTCAAACCTCAAGTGCAAGATACTAGTACATTAACCTTTTCCCTTCTGTAAAAGTATTAATCATAACAACAATAACTGAAAAAAAAACCGGCTAATACGACTACTCTGATACTACGAACTCTGCAATTGCTATTACGCCTACTCTTACCGCTACATGTACTATTACTTCAACAACAACAACAGCAGCAGCAACAACAACAACAACAACAACAACAACAACAACAACAACAACAACTACTACTAATACTACTACTACTACTACTACTACTACTACTACTACTACTACTACTACTACTACTACTACTACTACTACCACTATTACTACTAAGATATTGACGCCTCTAAAAGAGCATAAATTATAATATAGTCATTTTAAAGAAACTATAGTGTCTGGTTTTCAAAAGCCAACTTCATTTAACTTTATGAAGTTTGAAAAAACAAGTAACCCAAAAAGACTGACTTGCATTGTGATAGATGTGATCTCTTGATAAAACTCACATTTTGTACCAGTGGCAGGGGAGAATAATAGCCTTTTAGCTTATTGATAAATGTCTTTCAAAACAAAGCTAGTTTCTTTTTCTTCTCATTACTATTGTCCATCAAGGAGATGCTAAACACTTTATTATTTACTGACTAGTCTGTTGGAAATGAATTTTTAAACTTTTTAAAACATTCTAAATCCTTCAAGCTGTAGCGAATCAAGAAATTTCCTCTGGCTTCAGCTCTGCAGCAACCAATCATCTATATTATTTCTACATTACTGGCAACAACCAATCATCTATATCATTTCTACATTACTGGCAACATAAATTGTTCAATTGACAAAAAAAACAAGAATTTTTGTTGTTGACCGCGATTGTGGCAAAAGTTTCTAAAAATAACAATGACCTTTTAATTGAGGAGACATAAAAGGTAAACAAAATCTTAGAAATCATCTTCCGTTTTCTCCCAACCTCTTTCACTCCCCACTCCCCATTCCTCTCTCTCTCTCTCTCTAACTTAAAAAGAAGAGGAAAATTAGACAACTAGATAAACGTTTAACGCAAATGAACGGATTTCATGAATGTAACCAATGGTGCGAGGACACAGAGTCGCAGTCAATGGCATTGTAAGCTTTTGATAAGAAGCTTATCAAACGCACCCAGAAAGATACAATTGGATTCTATTCAAAATGCTTATTGTAACATCGAATTCATTCTTTTCCTCAGAGGGATCTACAGATCACGATTTCTAGATTCTATTCTATATTTCAAGGTCAACGTTACAGAGATTAACTGCCACAGCAGTAGAAAGCTTTTGTTACTACCTACATCTGCCGACAACTGGAGATCCATCTGTTCAAGCGCTTAAAAAAGAACCTGAAGAAAACGTGGGCGCAAGAATTTTTGATGCGGTTTTGTTCAACGTTTGATCCGCGAGGTCATTTCGGAGATCTCGGATCCAAGTACCGACTTATTTATATTGAGTTCAACGCTCTTTGAATTTTTGTATTTTTCAGCACAATAGTCACAATGCTGGTTTATTCAACCCGCTTAAAACCAATTAGAGGCGCACCGCCACTGTGTAAACCATTGCTGGTTGTAAACATCTCGAGACACTTGACTTTTGTTCTATTACAACTAGATCCATCCGCCTCAACTTCCATGTAAGCGGAAGAATTGCTCACATCACAGAGCGTCCACTAGAACAGCGGTTATTTCTTCTCTTCAGACTTGGAACAGTTTTGCTAGCTGCTCAAGGTGGATTGTGTGGATTAAGAGGGAACAGTTACACACTGCGTTATTGAAGAGCATTAAGTATGACTATTTCTGCCTCTTTCATGGTTTTTCAAAGTTCATTTCAAAAGAAATTTCCAGATTCTTTGTTCCAGCTTCGAAAGCTACACACTTCAACATGAGAGATATTTACCAGCATTTAATAATTCGAAAATAATGTGAAAAAAAAAATGCGTGGCAGTACAAGGGACACAATAACTTACAATAAGATTTTTTGTTATAATGATACTTTTAATATCATACTGGTTTCCGTTTTCCTGTTAATGAAGCGAAAATATTTTCTTTTATAAAAAATAAATCACTGAGAATATGGATTGTTTCCCTGTCACACTGACGTACTCGCCGACTGGAAGCCAGGTAGTGGAATGTCTCCACAGGAGACACATATGGAAGTTTTCCTGAAAAGATCATAGGCTGACGACCCCTGAAAAAATCATAGGTTGACGACCTCTCAAAGATCATAGGCTGATAACCTCTGAAAACATCATATGCTGACAACCCTGAAAAGATCCTAGGCTGGCAATGCCTGAAATTATCATAAGCTGCCAACCCCTGAAAAGATCATAGGTTGACGACCCCACAAATCTCAACTGGCTGGTGGCCAGATTGTTATAGCTTTTTGATAAAATCGAAGTGGAATTTCTTTTTTGAATGTGATCTGATGTGAGAAAGCTTAATGGATTACAAGATAGTCCTTCATGTTAATGTCTGCTTACTGCAATTCAGTTCAAGTACATTGGGACAGTTCATCAGAATATTTTCAAATTTCAATCCAAAAGAATCCGTCTGTCACAACTCCCAAACACAAAATCCAGAAAAATGATTTTATAATTATTGCATCTGATAATCTAAGAGTATCCGCGATATTTTTCGGATATGTTCTCCGATCATAAAATTTGTAAAATTTTTAAGGGAGGGGGGGGGGGGTGGGGGGGGCGAGGAGGGGGTCAGTAGTTAGATAAAGATTGGTCTTATTAATGTGCATTAAGTTTAACTTTTCTACATGCTTTTCTTTAAAATAGTTCAGTTAATACTTCATAGATTTCTCTACAAAGTATTTTTACCGAACATATTGCACCTCGCTCTTTCTAAAAACCATTAACTTACCAGGTCTTGAAAGTGATCCCGCCAAATTATTAAAATTACAACCCTCAGCTGGTTTCGAGAGAGATGCCCTTTTTTAGCCTTTTTTAAAATTTGCTTTTACAGATCTCCAATGATATTTCACTTTACAATACAAAGCAGCCATCTTGTTTATCTGGATAATTTACCATTTTGTCACTGTCATTTCAGGACTTTGAATACCATGATATTAGGCTTGTCCGTCTTACAAGTACATTGCGTTGTTTGCTTTTAATCTAAGACTTTTCCTGATTTTAATGAATGTGGAAAGTTTTACATTTTTCCGAGACAGAGCTTAACGGGTCTTAGTTTATGTACAAAACCAAAACTGACAAGGATTTCCACCTTCAAATGGAGCCAGATTGCGGCAGTAGAACTTACTCGAGGTAACATAGATCGTTTAGGTGATTCTTTTCTAGAGCGGTATACCACCGTGAGTAAAAAGAAAAGGTTAAAAAAATAAATGTTTTTAAGAGACTTTGACATTGAAACATGTAGCTTTTCAAAGGAGTGTTAAAGGGAGATGACTGAAACATATCAAACAGCTCTCATAGTTGATAGGGATACACTCCCTTTTAAGAATCATATGAACTAAATCTGGTCTAGGTAGCATATTTGCGCTACACATTTTTCCATGACAGGCGCAAGAAGAGCACCCTAATGACCGGCAATCCTAAGAGAGTCATGGTTTGTCCATGGCCAAATGTCTAAAACTGTGAACATTAATTAAACTGGTAATAAGCACAGATCAGACCACGAAGCATCTTATTAGTTTGCGAGTTTAACATATAAAGTTTGTATCTATTTTTGCTTTCCTCTGCACTTAAATTTACAATCACTGTACTCGAAAACTATATTCCCACCACAATACCAATGATTTACTCATACTTTTGCAAGTTAATGTTTCTTTTTATGTTGTTTTTTTAATAGTAGATTGTAATACTTGATTACACTTTACGACACTATTTGCTACTATATTTTAACAGCATCTGTCATTAGACTAGGAGGCTGTGCACGGTCTCACTTGATAATTTAGAGAGAACCTCACTTGTTAAACGACAGCCAGTCTTGTAATTGCCTTTTCCTGCAAAAAATTAATTTGCACCATGAGATCTGTAAGGAATCTTCCATTTTGTTATGATTACTTCAGTTTACCCTCTTTTCGTTAGGAAATCTGCAATTAATTGATTTCTGTCCTCATATCTGTAAGAAATTACATTCTGTCATCAGGTGTGCAAGAACTCACATTCTCATCTCTCACATGCTCATCTTGCAGACGTTCTCTTATGTTAACTACGTAGCATTGCATTCTTCATTTGTAAGAAAACATCCGGTAAATGAATAAATAGTGATAAAATTGCGTCCGTTTAGAGTTGATATGTAATCTATATCTTCGACCAAATATCTTGAAGCCAAAAATTAATCCACTTATATATTTTATTTCTGAAAATAACTAGATGAAGCTGGAAGTCTCAAATAACTCGCCACAGGTCTGAACAAACAGTATCTTATCTCTAAGATTGAAAAAACAAGCAAGGAAAAATGTCGCTTTTTCCTTTTATAATTATCACCTGCTTGAAATGCATTTCTGAAAGGACGTTAAATTCTTTCCTATAACGCAACATCCTTGAATCCTATGCGACATTTATGAGAAACGTAGACCAAAAATCTTTCTCTAGACATTGGTGGGATTTTAGCCACGTATCCATCACTCAGATATACCTTTTTGGCTTGTTTATACTGAAAAAAAAACCCTTTAAAAAGCATGAATATCCTCTTAAAACATCTAATTCATTGATGTTCGAAACAGTTGCTTGCAATACACTGCGGAGCAATTTCTGAATCAAAATGCATTCTTTAATTTTTTCCCAAAAATAAATAAAAATCGCCGTTTTGTCCCTTTTTCTGTTTGCGCAGCTTATGCTATCATATGTCATGTATCAGGCAATTAAAGTCAAATCCTACTTTTTCTAATTGATAGATGTATGAGAAACAAACATCTTCTAATTAGCAGAGAACATAACCAAAACAAATAGAAATAAATGCAACGAGTTCATTCAGCCACCATCTGAGCTTGCTGATGAAAAGTATCCAACATAATTATCTACTAAAACTGTACCTTACTGAATCTTAAATAGTTAAAAAAAAACCCAACGAAGACAGCATTATGAATTCTAGAAATGAACATCACCTACAATAGATGACCAAAAAGTCATTCTTTTCTGCTCTTTTTAATCAACTTACATTCTATCTATAATTCGTGTTCAATTTCTCTTCTATAATCTCTATTTCATCATCAAACAATTGTAACAGTAAATCCATTGGGGAGGGGAAGGTGGGGGGGGGGGGGGGCGTTTACTGATCGAATCTCGAGCCATGTAAGACCTTCATCGTCTTTGTCCATAAGAATTATGCTTACGCGCAATAACATAACTTTCCTTTTCGTGGAGATTGATATTGTCATTACAATAATTATTGATACTTTTTTCTTATTTGTATTTCACTACTATAAGTATTGCTGTTCTCATCACCATTACCATCCCTAAAATTCTGTTCATTCATAGTTTTCCAGTTCACATGCATTTCATCTGCAGATGGAAGTTAGTGGTTGTACTCATTCACTGGCTTTATGTATGTGTCATAATGAGATTTGATTTTTTCCCCTGTTATATGCATGATAAACCCCCATACACAAATAAATGCGATATTTAAAGTGATCGCTGATAGTCTTTAGAAATTGTGTTGTTGTATCGAACTCTTTACAACCGTGCATGCTATGGATTTCAACACCCCTTTTTGTATTATGCTTTTGACTCTCAAAGTAAAAGACAACACTCTCAGCATGTCTTTTTCGTCAAGACTTCTGTACGGAACATCGTGATCGTATTTTTCTTAGATTTACCAGTTCAAGTTTGTTCATTCTAGTGCTCGTGTCTCCTGTTTTTTGTTTATTTTGATCTACCCTTTATACTGGTATGAGTCTATCTTCTCCAAGACGCTTATGCTAATCACATCGCTGATGTAAAGATATGCCTGTACCGATACACCGTCTCATTCATTATTATCATCCTCACAGAGACATCATCACAGATAAGATTTTTAAAACATTGCAAACATCAGTCTCACTTTATTAAGTTTTCATAGTCACTATAACCACTTGATCATTAAGCTTAGAAGTACACAATTACCATCATCATTACCATCACTATCTAAATGATATTGCAAGCCGGTCAGACAACCAGATAAGCTACCGACTTCCTTGTCTTAATAGTCTGTACGCAATCAACTCCCTAGCTGTTGTGAAGAGATGAAGTGATAACAGAAACAGGTGAACCTAGATTACATTGACTGATACCAGCTGTTCCACCAGACAGCATTGTCACAGAGGCGTTTCTCGATCTCATTCTAGGGAGAACACTTGAGTAGGAAAATTTCTTTCATGTTTATATATCTAAAGATGGATACGCGATTGAAAAATGAATGTTATATTTTACCGTTAAGTTAGAGCTATTACAACTTCATACTCCAAAATTTATGTCAAGACAACAAAAATGATGCGTAAAAAGAAAATATTCCTGGTATTAGGGGCATAGACCTCGCCGTTGACTCGAAGGCAGTCGTTGTAATAGGACCTACTATCGCTACATTCTTAGAGTGTTTATTGAGATAAGGTTCCAAGTAAGAGTTTCACATAATGTTATAAGTATCAGGTTACACTTTCAAGATAGAGCTGACTCTAGATTCATTGATATTGATGGCAAATCTTTCAATTCTCCTGTTCAGGAAGTTTCAACAGTGTATGATAAGATAGTTCGAATAAAACTCTAGTTTCTAAAAGCAGAGCAAAACGAGTAGAAGAATTAATAGATATAACAGCTCTCCAGTGGTTTCTGAATCTGCGCCCTTCCTTAGTGATAAGCGTATAAGCAAAGAGACACAACTGCTTATTTTGAACCTTAGATTACGTGCAGCGGTGTTATAATCTCTACATTCTCAAAGACCAGGAAGGATAGGTCTGTTTATGTGAGATTCAAACTTTCTACTAAGTGACCAATGCTAGATTTCGATACTGGCATGTATGTGTTATTTCTGCTCTTCATTGCAACAATAAAGATTGAGGATCTGTCACATATAAGAGTCTGGAATGGACCCAGGAACGCTAATAATTTAAACAACTTTAGATAATTTTTTTTTATTAGAAAACTGAATACGGAAATGCTATATCTAAGTTGACTTAATAGATTTTAGTCCTAACTTCTCAAAATCATTGCAATGGATCAGAGATTTGTCTGTTGATACGATTTGAGTAAAAAGAATATTGAATATAAATGAAAATTACTATCGGGAACAAACAAAATAATGTCAGTAAACTCAAGTTCCGATTTAAAAACCAGATTAAAAAAACCAAAGAACTGTTACTGTTTTTGATTCATATCTGCATCAGTTTTATAAAGATTTATATTGTGGTGCATTTCTGATTCAAGAAGGATAAGAGATATTTTGATCTTTTTTAATCTTATTTTAAAGTGCTGAAATAATTGAGCAAATCATTTTTGTTTTCAGTTTGTATTTCTATGATTTATTTGACACTTGTAAAGCTGTTCACTACGATATATATATATATATATATATATATATATATATATATATATATATATATATATATATATCGTAGTGAACGGCTTTGCATCTGAGCAGAGTTACAGCGGTGAGTTATGTATCAAATATATAAGGAAAATAATTACAATGACTATCATTTAGAAAAAAAAATGTATGAAGCAAATCATAACTTTAAGGGGAACAATAAATTAAGCTTTCTCATTTACCTGTATCAGCTTTAAAATTTAACCTTGCTCCTTCTCATTTAGTCTATTGATATTATTATGCGAATGTGCAGCCTTTTACCTAAACTTCTTTAACACAATTTAAATGCTTCAAGTCATGCTATCAAATCATTTAAAAAAAGCATAGATATCCTTGCATGTTATTTTAAAAGTTTTGCAGTTTTGTCCCCCCCCCCACGCCAAAGTTGATAATGTTTTTTGAAGTGCCGTAATGTTTTGATGAGGCGCAGAACGGGTCTTCTCTGAGCTCAATCTGCCCATCATAGTTATAAGAATTTTTGCCGAATTTTGTGAAATAAAAAAAAAATTGTAGATGCTTGAAACATTCGTTATCAGGCCAGGTTACAAAGTTAAGATTTTCCGCATGTCTGTTCCGCGGTATTTGTTCTCTTTCTTTTTTTTTTTTCTTTCTCTTTTTCTCTCAGTCTCCTTCGACAAACTTTTCTTGGCCTGAATATCTTATCGTATTTTTCTTTTTCTTTCTTTTACAGTCTGTTTTTCGCTTTTTTTCTACTTGATAATCCAATATGTTTCTCTATGGCGTATCGTTCATTTAATTTTTTTTATTATTTTACTTTCAAAATATCAAACTGGAAAACGATCTGACACAAAACATCCTGAACATATTTTTTAAATTTTACACATACAATATTTTGATAACTTTAAACAACCAGATTTGGGTCTTTAGCCATCGATTCTCTTTACTAATATAAATAAATCATCGAGCATTTATAATTTTTTTCGAGTTTATTAAAATGGTGCAGATGTTTTTTTTTCTTATTTCATAATTTTCTAGCTATCGAATAAAATAGAGAAAACCATGCTTTCAGTAATTCTCTCTACTTTGTAATTCGCAGCTCCCAACTACTGTATTACTTTATGATAATGCTTTAGTATTATAGAACAGTTTTCTATTTTTTATAGTAGATAACCATAGTATTCTAAAAAAAATCAAAAGCTAATGATTTATGAGAACGTCGCTGCCAGCATGGTCTTCAGGTTTTGATTATGTCCACAACACGATCATCAACATACCAACATACCATCAGAGAGAGCAGAACCAGATTATGTCCACAACACGATCATCAACATATCAACATTTCATCAGAGAGAGCAGAACCAGATTATGTCCACAACACGATCATCAACATACCAACATTTCATCAGAGAGAGCAGAACCAGATTATGTCCACAACACGATCATCAACATACCAACATTTCATCAGAGAGAGCAGAACCAGATTATGTCCACAACACGATCATCAACATACCAACATTTCATCAGAGAGAGCAGAACCAGATTATGTCCACAACACGATCATCAACATACCAACATTTCATCAGAGAGAGCAGAACCAGATTATGTTCACAACACGATGATCAACATACCAACATTTCATCAGAGAGAGCAGAACCAGATTATGTCCACAACACGATCATCAACAGTACCATCATTTCATCAGAGAGAGTAGAACCAGATTATGTCCACAACACGATCATCAACAGTACCATCATTTCATCAGAGAGAGCAGAACCAGACTATGTCCACAACACGATCATCAACAGTACCATCATTTCATCAGAGAGAGCAGAACCAGATTATGTCCACAACACGATCATCAACAGTACCATCATTTCATCAGAGAGAGCAGAACCAGACTATGTCCACAACACGATCATCAACAGTACCATCATTTCATCAGAGAGAGCAGAACCAGATTATGTCCACAACACGATCATCAACAGTACCATCATTTCATCAGAGAGAGCAGAACCAGATTATGTCCACAACACGATCATCAACAGTACCATCATTTCATCAGAGAGAGCAGAACCAGAGAAAAGCAAGTTTATTCAAACATTTGTTTTTCATCTACCTCTCTGTTTATCTTCTCATCTTTATCTTTGTATGTATTGCCAATGTGCACAGAACCTTACAGACTTCTAGATCAATCTTGCACCGACTTCAAGTTATCTTCATCATCATGATTATCATCATTAGTTCATAATCATCATGATTATCATCATTAGTTCATAATCATCATGATTATCATCATTAGTTCATAATCATCATTATTATAAGAAATTCCACTTCCCCCTGCTTTCCTCCCCATCACCTTGATCCTAAGCACAATATATTTCCCTCGTATCGAGAAGCACAGCCTTGCTAAGATACATTATTTGATACAATCATTTAGTGCACAATAGTCGAGTGATCTAATGAGTCTAAAAAACATTTGTATGTTACATTCTACTTGCACGAATGATCATACCTAAATGAAATTTTTGTCTTATTTAATCTAACGGAAACTTGAGGTTCAAATTCTGAATGTGAAAAACTCTAGATTAACAACATTTCTTACATATTTCAAGCCGATTTGCTATTAGTTGAGTCACAATAGTTGCTTCCTCTTTACTTACCCCCATCTTTTAACATAATTATTTGACTTGGTTTTATTTTAAAATTTTTTTTCTAGTTAATAATCATTCTATAATTATATTCAGCTCTCATTATGTATATACGGGCCAACCAATTTTTTTTGTCTTTGATAATTATTTTCTTTTTATGGCCTAATTGTTTTGATGCTGATCTGATGCAAATTATTAAACAAAATGATTTTTCATCGAATGCAGAACCTATTTCCAAGAAAAACAAGATGCCAACTGAACGCTCACCCCACTGGACAATGATTTTCTAAATAATGATACGCTTTGTCTTCTTATGTTTTTTAATGCACCTATATCTGGACAACAGAATGAGCACTTAAAAACCAAAAGTTTACCAATCTTATCCATCAAGTTTTTCTTGTATTTCTTCAGTTTTTAGATGTCGCGGTTGCTTGATGCCTGGAGGTTTTATCATTATCAATCGTGCTGTAGATTTTGTCAGAGAAATTTTTATAAAATTGGCAGAACATATTTCGTCTATTCCTATGAATACTCAAGTACGATTGTAACGGTTGACAGCAAAGAAATATTAAGAAGAAATGGCATTCTCGCATAACTATGTCATTTCATCTAAAAGTAAAATAAACTTGTTGCGTCATTTTTACTAGAGCAGAGTGCAGATTCAGGAGACCAATGCTCATAAATAAGTTGTGACTTACGTTGAAATTAAAAGAAACGGATTTAAAATCGGAAGCATACAAAAGAAATATATAAGTTTTACAAATGAGCTTCTAAAACCTGTCTTTTTTTTTTTATAGCAAACAGAATTATTATATATATTTCACTAATAATAATTTTTTTCTTATCTCCATAGGCTGGAATGGATCCCACTTTCCCACAAACAAGGAAAAAAATACAATAGTGTATTTTTGTTAGATACTTTTTAGTCTGGGCGAGCAAAGCAACGATTGCATACCAAAAAAAAAAAAAAAAAAAAAAAAATAACTGCATCAAAAGTAAATACATCTTATGTGGACTACGAACAATTATATGTATGTGTGTATTTGTTTTCTGCCAGTTAGAAATAGGTGAAAAGGATAGCCAGATCATGAGCATCTTGCGGTTGTTCCAAGGTTTAATAGGTGAAATGATTCACAAAATCTAGTCACTATCCTGGCTTTGTGTGTGGGGAATATTGATATTGGGGTATAAGTCCTCCCTAGATAAATTTAATCGGACAGTACATTAAATTAAGTTTGTCAAACTGTTTCACATTCCTTGGTATTGCTTAAAGTAACTACATACAAAATACATTAACTGTTTTCTACCAGCTTGTATTTTTGTTCCTGTAAATACATTGATTTTTGCCTTAGTTCTGTTTTCATTGTTACATGAAGATCAGCGGCTGGTCTAGTATTCTTTTTATGTTATTATAACGTTCGGAGAGGTTCTTACATATAACTTTTTGCCATCTCTGTCCGTAAACATGATTTCTCTTCAGCTTTTGAATATCTCTCTCTCTCTCTCTCTCTCTCTCTCTCTCTCTCTCTCTCTCTCTCTGTCTCTGTCTCTCTCTCTGTCTCTCTCTCTCTCTCTCTCTCTCTCTCTCTATCTATCTATCTATCTATCTCTCTCTCTCCAGCAATCACTGACGGCAGGCGACTGAGCAAGGAAGATATCGGCCCCCAGCAGAGCAACAATGATCTCCAAAATGATTTTGAGTGTCACGCCACCAACATGCTGGTTCACATCCCAAGCTCTTTCGCCCCGAATTCTAAGGTCCTTTTTGCATGTATTCGGAGCGAACTTTCTTCATTTCATGCATCGTTGCTATAAAATATCTTATAGACTTAGTGAATTTTTATTGCGGCATGTTTATTGGTTTCCCATCCCAAGCTCTTTGGATTCTCTAATTCCAAGACCAGCTTTTATTATCATTCCAAAGTAATGAACTCGAAACAAATTGTGTATGAATATTTTTAAATTTTTTTTTTGATCCACGTACTGATTGATATTTGTTTTGTTATTCAAAAGGTAAGAAAATTAATTGAACACTCCTCACAACCTTATCAGTAAAAAAATCCAATTTAATATGAAAATAGACATAGAAATGTGGTTGAATTTAAAACGTAAATAAAAGGAATGATTTAGCAATAGTTTCAAAATGCTTATTGTTCTATAAGACATTAATTATTTGCAATGACAAAAAAATTATGATTTATCTCAATTCTGCTCGTTTATGAATCAAGAGACCATCTAATAAGAGTCTGCTATTAAAACATACGCATTAATTTTGGTGTTGTAATTTCTCTCTCTCGAGTATTCACCAGCCTTACTATTGTTGTATTTTCAATAAGCAAGTAATAATTTATCGATCAAAACTCACATCAATAGACAGAGTATATTTTTATTTAGAAAAAAGAAGGAAATATCATCTTTGAATAAATGCCTACTGCTTACTAACTATCATCTACTGTATAAAATCATGCAAACAATATCATTATTAAACAAAATAGTGTTGTTCATTCATTGGGCAAATTCTTTTCTTGTAAAGTTATCAAGCTTTAAAGCAGCCATTGGTTTCACTGTTATTTCTCCATCTCACCAAGATGTATATGCGAGACTCGAACTGTGAGCTCGTCAACAATGGTTCTCACTTTGTGATCACCCTGGCCTACGACTCCTGTGGGACAGCCCTCACATTCTCTACAGACTACATGTTTGCCAGGAACGACGTGACTGTTCACCTAGTACGTGACACAGCTAGCCGAATGTCGGAAAGACAGGAAATTGCAGGGATAATGCGTTGTTGACAAATGATTTAATGTTGTGTTGTATTGTTAGTTTGTGCCTCTAAATGAACCGAGATGGGTTATTGAAAATAATAAATAAATGATAAAAAAATCCCCACAGTTGTGAAGGGCGAGAGTACTGAGGTCAAATCTCACATGGTTACAAATCTGTAATAAAGTATGTATTCTCGGATCACTATTGGTACTGGATGTGAGCGCCTCAGGTTAGATCTACAAGGATCATGATGTTGCTGTTTCTAGATCCGATGCGCGGTTTGATGAATTCGACCACTTAAGTGATTTTTAGTCGTGAAATTCAGTGAATCAAATCTAATAATTAATATCATTTTAGAGAGAGGCTAGATAGCCTCTAAACGTATAAATATAAGGCGTGTTTAGATCATAAAGTGGGTATACCTAAGGAAAATTTTTCCGAAACTTAACACTAACCCTTACTCTAACCCTAACCAACGCTAGATCCTAAATCTAGATCTAAATTAAATGAGACATATTTAGGCTCTTCAAAAGACTTTTATATCTTAGTACTCATGAGATTAGCCTAAACCTTAAGCCATCCCTGACACAAACCGTAGTCCAGAACGGTATCATTTTTTAGTTATGGTCCTACACCTATAACATAAAAAACATGATTTTTTGACTCTCCTGATTTTTTTTAACAGGGATAGACTAACATGTACGGTACTTTACATTTTACTCCAGGCTAGGTAACCTCCAAATGCAGGACATATAGAAACTTCCATTATTATTTTAAAATTGCCTTTGGACAATAATACATAAAAATGTGAAATTCGGGTTCTACAACTTTGCGAAATCTCCATGACATTTTCCCACTGTATCAAATGTCCTGCATCAACAATAACATGAAAACATTATAGTCACTCGGAAAAGGGGAATTTTATTGAACAAAAACCTTAACAAGGTTTGAAAAATTCTCCGCTTATATTTTGCTCTTCTGCGGGAAAAGATTGAATTGCACCTTATGAACGCTTCAACAGTGATCATTTGTTCATGAAATTAAACTCGCTGTCTTCTTGAGCTGCCTGTTCGACATAGGCTTTTTCGAAATTGACGTAGAGAATGTCCATCAAGTCGGAGTGGGGGTATTTGTATCCTGGTGTGACGCCACACCTTCACCAGATCCTGATGATCCCCAAGCTTATAGACTTGTAGAGAATGGGTAAGTTTGAGTCTCGAAGTTCTGGGTATTTTCAACCAACATAACTAAAGGTTAAAACATCTCAAGTAATATGAAATTCCTTAAGTTTGCTCCAATCAGCTAGCACTTTCACTTTGACGAGTTATTATAATATCTTGCTGGCAATAATTTGTCTTTAGTTTATATTTATTTTATAGAGTCCTCCTTTTGACTTTGCTAGCATGGAATTCATAGCATTGAAATCACTAAACATGAGGGTCTTCTTCTAATAAACTCCTTACAAAACCCACGAAGAAGATACCTTACTGTCAGAAAAACAAATTGCAAATCGACATGTGGAGCAAAGTTACTCCATGTTGCGTGATGGATTCATCAGTCGGAGAAACTTGTAGTGCTTAGTGTCGCTCATTGCGATAAGATTTTACTATGCTTGAAAGCAACTTTGAAGGACCATGCTATCATGTGTTTGAAATAATTTGCAATCGATTTTGTACCGGAGGGGAACTAGAATGATCTCCAGAGTGATATCGTGTGTCATGTTATAGTTGCGAAGCCCTTTTAAAAGATCACACGCAATAGGAACATTCATAAAAGGAACACTGAAAAACATTCAGATGACCTGGAATTAGATATATATCTTCATGGATTGAATCTTTTCTATAGGCTACATAATTATATTTCGACCTCAAAGTTATCTGTTTGACAAATGAGTAGTCGTAAGAACTGTGAGACAACGTTAATGATAATTACTGTTATTATCACGATCATCATCATCTTTATTATCATTATTATTACTACTGCTACTACTACTACTACTACTACTACTACTACTACTACTACTACTACTACTACTACTACTACTACTACTACTACTACTCCTCCTCCTCCTCCTCCTCCTCCTCCTCCTCCTCCTCCTCCTCCTCCTACTACTACTACTACTACTACTACTACTACTACTACTACTACTACTACTACTACTACTACTACTACTACTACTACTACTATTATTATCATGACAATATTGGTTTCCTCCTACTAGGTGTCCTGCCAGCCGTGCTGTGCACATAGAACCAGTGCCGTCCCCTGACAGATTCCGTTTTAGATCCCAATCTTTCCACTTCTCAGGCGATGTCAACAACCACAACCAGGTATAATTCTTCCTGGTGTAAAATACCGAGACAAAGTTTTGAGAGAGAGAGAGGCAGAGAGATAGATAGAGATAGAGAGAGAGAGAGAGAGAGAGAGAGAGAGAGAGAGAGAGAGAGAGAGAGAGAGAGAGAAAGAGAGAGAAAGAAAGAGAGAGAGAGAAAGAGAGAGAGAAAGAGAGAGAGAGAGAAAGAAAGAGAGGGAGAGAGAGAGGCAGAGAGAGAGAGAAAGAAAGAGAGAGAGAGGCAGAGAGATAGATAGAGAGAGAGAGGGAGAGAGAAAGAGAGAGAAAGAAAGAGAGGGAGAGAGAGAAAGAGAGAGAGAAAGAGAGAGAGAGCGAGAGAGAAAGAGAGAGAGAGCGAGAGAGAGAGAGAGAGAGAGAGAGAGAGAGAGAGAGAGAGAGAGAGAGAGAGAGAGAGAGAGAGAGAGAGAGAGAGAGAGAGAGAGAGAGAGAAAGAGAGAGAACGATGGCAAGATGTTTAACTGTCTTGTGGTTTCCTTCTTTAGTAATGTAGAATTCAAAATTTTGAAAATGGAAGTTGTAATGCAAAGCAACGGGACATTATTTTTTTTAAAGATTTTGCATCTATTCTTTCCTACCAAATTCAATGATCTTTTTTATAATAACACCTTTGACTTGACAGGTGTATGTCCACTGCTCGGTGACTCTGTGTCCTGCTCGGACATGTTACAAAGGCAGCAATTGCCACAGCAATGGTTTTGATATTTTCACAAGCACCACTACCATTAAGGAGACGACCCTAACATCATTTGCCACCACACCGCGATCGAGTACCACCACCTCTACAACATCGAATAAAAGTCCAATAAAAACATCCAAAACAACCTCAAGAACATCTACAGAAGCTCCAAACATAACCTCAACACCTTCAAAACCAACTACAAAAACTTCTTCTTCAACAAAAACTACAACTTCCAAAACGAAAACTTCAACAAAGACTTCCACAACTCCAAAAACAACAAAAACATCAACAACAAAATCAACATCAACAACAAGAAAATCAACATCAACAACGAGAAAATCAACATTATCAACAAGAACAACAAGACCAACAGCTGCAATTAGAGCAGCCACGCGAAACTCGAGCAGACGTAAGAAAAGAAACTCCAGAACAGCTCTCAGCTCTGATGGACAAAGAAAAATAACAAAGTTATCAAAAGAGCTTAACTCTTCCAAAGTCATCATCTTGACTATTGGCCCCTACGTTGTCATCACGAGATGAAGTTCGCACAAGAAATAAGCACATCGACATGGTGTCATATGCAACCATACCTTAAGTCTCACTGAAATACACCAATCATTCATAAACAAAACATTTATTATATAGGCATAAAATACTTAAAACTCATCAAAGAACCTTCTTTATTTATGAGCAAATAGGAATCAGAAGCACACACATCCACCATTGTTTAAGAGCTATAAAAATTGAAAAGAGATTCATCTTGATTCGTTTTGCTAGACTTATTTTTTATTTTACACTAATTAAATAAATTTCATTATTTTTTTTTCTTTACAAGGCCCTTGCGCAAAAAATATTGCAAGTTGTACTAAAATACTGCTAAAGTCATCACCTTCATTATTTTTTATTCTTTGAGTTACATATATCTTATTTCTCTGAACTAACCTAGTCGACTTTACTGTGCAAATATAATTAACACAATAATGTTCTTTCTTTGTTTTCATCACTTTTTTTTTTTCTTTTCTTTTTTTTTTTTTTTTTTTTTTTTGGAAGGGGGGGAGGGGGTTGAGAGGGGTTACAAATATGCTGAATCACAGTTTCATTCGTTAAAACATGCTGTTTCTAAAAAAACATCTCTTTTCTCCTGTTGTAAGGTATCTTGGTTATATATAAAATTTTATCCTTCTTTGAAATAAGAGTCACAACTATCTTTTTTTTTTTTGCAAGTTGATTAGTTGTTCCATTACCAAAAATGCTTCTTTTACGCCAAATTTTATGGAAAATATACATTTTAGGAATGTTGGAAACTGTAGAATTTAAAAAGGAATCATTTCACTTGTAAGATGGATGAGACAACAACTATCGCAAATCCATGAACAAATACCGCACTTAACACTGATTACCGCAAATCAAAGTAAAAATTCTTAAAAGTCCAAAAACAAACACTCCTACCTAAGAAAAGCTACCAGAACTTCAGTAACTATTACCATCACTCCAAGAGCAATTAAGAAAACTTCAGTAATTATTACTACAACGCCACGAACAACCACACAACTTCAGCAATTATTACCATGACTCCAAGAACCACGACCACAACTTCAGTAATTATTACCATGACTCCAAGAACCACGACCACAACTTCAGCAACTGCTAGCATAACTCCAAGAACCACGACCACAACTTCAGCAACTACTACCATAATTCCAAGAACAACTACCACAATTTAAGTAGTTATTACCATTACTCCAAGAACAACTACCACAGTTTAAGTAGTTATTACCATTACTCCAAGAACCACGACCACAACTTCAGTAATTATTACCATAACTCCAAGAACAACTACCACAATTTAAGTAGTTATTACCATTACTCCAAGAAACACGACCACAACTTCAGTAATTATTACCATAACTCCAAGAACAGCCACCACAACTTCAGCAACTACTAGCATAACTCCAAGAACCACGACCACAACTTCAGTAATTATTACCATGACTCCAAGAGCAGCCACTACAACTTTAGTAATTATTACCATAACTCCAAGAACAGCCACCACAACTTCAGCAACTACTAGCATAACTCCAAGAACCACGACCACAACTTCAGTAATTATTACCATTACTCCAAGAGCAGCCACTACAACTTTAGTAATTATTACCATAACTCCAAGAACAGCCACCACAACTTCTGTAATTTTTACCATTGCTCCAAGAACAACAACCACAGCTTATGGATTTAAGAGGACATATTGCAATGTAAACAAAAGATTCACACAGGGTCATTTGAATCTTTTGTGAGAAGCAACGGAAACTCACGATCAGCTTCAATCGCACCTGTTTCACCCACCACTCTTTAGCTTCCAGTCCAACTTTTGGTTGAATCAATATTTTAGATGAACTTAATATGTCTTATCAAATCATGCGTTTGTGTAGTCTTAAAGTATAAAATACTGTTCTACATGCTAAAATTTGACATAGGTGGCGTAGTTCAATTTGATTAACCCAAACTAATTATAAGATCACAATTAATATTGTGTCCAAATCAATTTCATAATTGTCGCTATATAAAAATCTAATCTTGATTTTATCAATATCATGATCAACTTCTTCACTATTATCACCGTAACCAATAACAATTTAAGCCAATATCATTATGATGGTTCATCATCGTCTTCCTCAACATCATTATCATCATCATCTTCATCGCATCTCCATCTTTATCATCACCATTATCAACCGAATAAGCATTATCTTTATTATAACCATAATGGATGAAAGAGGTGATTATTGTCATCCGAATTTCAAATGAAGGCAAATCTTTGTGACAAAATAAATACAGGCCATTGAAGTCACCAAGATATGGTTAAATTATTTGAAAACCCACTTATCAAAAGAATAAGGAAAACACAAAAAGCTATACCAATTTAATATTTATTTATTTATTTATTTATTCACATTCGACCAACTTTTTAGACAAGAACAGCTGCGGGACAGGTGTGATGCGATAAACGAAGTTGCTTGGCATTGATCATGTAGACCTAGCATGTATTATAAATATTAGGACTTGGTGTTTCGTGTAATGAATCCAGCAGGATCAGTTAGCTTCCTCGTTGTGTGATATAATGTAAAAATGCCAACCGACGATTGAGCAATATGATCGTATGAAAAAAGGGAGGCAACTTTGCTTTCATAGCAGCTGCAACATCATATACTCAAAGTTACTCCCCTTTCCCCTTCATGCCATTTTCACAAATTATTTTCAATGGTTCAATTCTTAACAGTAAAATTAATGCTGTGATACCAATGAAAAAACATTTCTTTTAAGAAAAAGGATTCATTAGAGGTTTTAATTACTCGTATTTTTTAATCTTATTCAGAGAAAAAGATTTTCCGTAGATCATGTAAAATTAAATTACGACCTCCACAATAATTTCTTGCAACCTGATGTAAACAAACCTTTACAGTCTACACGTTACCCAAACATTGCAACTCTTTGAGCATCGCGTCTCGCTTCACCTGGCAAGGGCCCAACCTTTTTTTACATCTAGACCTAGACAAAGGCGACATTTTATTTTATTTTATATAATTTACAACGGGTAGCTATTTACATACGGGTCTCGATTCATAATATACACAAAGATAACTACTTTGACAAGTTTTGATTTCATATTTGAATCATATGGTTCCTGCCAGAGAATTGACCAAAAATTACCTACTATTTGTAAAATTACAATTTTTGAAGGATAAAGAAAAGAAAAGTTGGCAGTCTGTTCATCAATTGTCTGATCCGAGATATTATGTCCGAACAGTATGGGTAGAGGCATCATAGAGACATGTTTACTTTTTGTATTCTGTTCAACTATTATATAATGCGGTTATGAAGTTTCACTGAGTTTTTATGCCATATCTTTTAGCTTATGGCCCATTAAGGTTTTAAACGTTCGAAATGTCATTAATCTAATCCTTAAATTCTTATGAAAACAAACCGTCTCTTCCAGTTTTCACGCCAATCGACTCTTAGCGAGAAATAGATTGAGCGGGCGCGAATAGCAATAAACGAACGCAGTTATGGATATTGCTAAATGTCTTCGGGATATTAGTAAAACATCCCTAGGGGAAAAAATAGTTAACAGTATTATCTTCCCTGGCTAAATGACACAGCATGTGTTGTTCCATAACTTGGTCCCTTTCGGTACTGAGACGACTTTTATCCAGGACCACCTTTCTTTTTTCAGTATTTATCTAGATTTTCTAATGATCACGGCCGTTTAAACAGTCTTCAACGAAATTTCCGGTGGTCATCTCATTGAAATTAATATTAAATTATGTATCACAAGATAATTTATAAATCCAAAGTAAGGAAGTGAATCACATTTTTCAAATTGGCAATATACCGCGGAAGTTTGCTCTAGTGTAGCACACTGGAAACATTGATCAATTTTTTTTTTGCGAAAAGAAATTATAAAATGTTGGTCCATCTTAAAGTGAGTTTTAGATGAAACCGAGTAAAACTTAGAAAGTAAGACAAAAAGTTTGAACCTATTGACCAAATTGAAAATTTCTTGGCTGGGCAATCTGGTGGCCCTGCTTGTTGTTTTTTCGGCCAGTTGCTTCAAATTCAATTACAAATACAAGCTGCCTCTTCTGTTTTACTATGATGCGAAGTCCACATCAAGAAAACTCAATTCTACAGTTTCAAACAGCATTGAATTTAAAGTGGGGCGAATTAGGGATCGCATCTCCAGAAGGGGACACTTGAGTTCTGGCCCTTGGCCTCTATCTGCAAGTCAGCGCCTAAAAACTTCTGTGCCTGCACGTGTGGACAAACAACGCGTACCGTCGGAATCCGGGACAGTCCGAGTTTCAGGGACGAAATCGAACCTGGAATACTGGAGATAAAGACAAGATAAGTGTGATGTGTGGTTAGCAAAGGTTGTAAAACTTGATGGATTTCAGTAGGACCAACCTATTTCAGTCTTTAACCTGGAGTACTGCAGTTAAAGACAAGATAAGTGTGATGTGTGGTTAGCAAAGGTTGTAAAACTTGATGGATTTCAGTAAGACCAACCTATTTCAGTCTTTAACCTGGAGTACTGCAGATAAAGACAAGATAAGTGTGATGTGTGGTTAGCAAAGGTTGTAAAACTTGATGGATTTCAGTAAGACCAACCTATTTCAGTCTTTAACCTGGAGTACTGCAGATAAAGACAAGATAAGTGTGATGTGTGGTTAGCAAAGGTTGTAAAACTTGATGGATTTCAGTAAGACCAACCTATTTCAGTCTTTAACCTGGAGTACTGCAGATAAAGACAAGATAAGTGTGATGTGTGGTTAGCAAAGGTTGTAAAACTTGATGGATTTCAGTAAGACCAACCTATTTCAGTCTTTAACCTGGAGTACTGCAGATAAAGACAAGATAAGTGTGATGTGTGGTTAGCAAAGGTTGTAAAACTTGATGGATTTCAGTAAGACCAACCTATTTCAGTCTTTAACCTGGAGTACTGCAGATAAAGACAAGATAAGTGTGATGTGTGGTTAGCAAAGGTTGTAAAACTTGATGGATTTCAGTAAGACCAACCTATTTCAGTCTTTAACCTGGAGTACTGCAGATAAAGACAAGATAAGTGTGATGTGTCGTTAGCAAAGGTTGTAAAACTTGATGGATTTCAGTAAGACCAACCTATTTCAGTCTTTAACCTGGAGTACTGCAGATAAAGACAAGATAAGTGTGATGTGTGGTTAGCAAAGGTTGTAAAACTTGATGGATTTCAGTAAGACCAACCTATTTCAGTCTTTAACCTGGAGTACTGCAGATAAAGACAAGATAAGTGTGATGTGCGGTTAGCAAGAATTATAAGACCGACGGATTTTAGTGTGACCAGTCTATTCAGTCATCAACTATTCACATAATTTATGTCATATTGCTGTCGATACTGCAGTAAAGACCATAAGCTACAATAAAGATACACAAATGATTTACTACAAATAATTTAAAAGCAAAGCGCAAGCAGGAAGGAACGGGTATTAAGAATACATTACATTTGAGCTGAAGTAATAGATATTAAGAAATCATTACATTTGAGTTGAAGTAATGGATATTAAGAGATCATCACATTTGAGCTAAAATAATGGATATTAAGTGATCATTACATTTGAGCTGAAGTAATGGATATTAAGAGATCATCACATTAGAGCTAAAATAATGGATATTAAGTGATCATTACATTTGAGCTGAAGTAATGGATATTAAGAGATCATTACATTTGAGCTTAAGTAATAAAAATTAAGACATTATTGTTACGTCTAAGTTTAAGTAATGAATATTAAGAGATTACACTTGTGCTTAAGGTATAAATTTAGAATGAGACAGGCTGATGTTTTCGAAGAGCAGCAATAGATCTAGCAAGATTACAGGGTGATCTCATCAGTACAAATCGAGAAAAAAAGGACGCAAGTTGTGAAAGTAAAGAGATCTGTAATGAGTAAAAAATACCAACAAGCATCACATTAAAAGTAGGAAATCCATAAAAATGACAGGAATACGATCATAAATTATCTTGTTTACCACTTATCTATCGGAATCTCAAATTAGAAGAGGTATAACTCATGACTTTACAATCTGCATCCGTAACACTTTAAAACCTCCTATGCGAGTACTTTTTAATCACAATTTATATGGATTCTTGAACAGTAAGCTTGGTTTGATTAGTTTTCATGATTTTTTAAAGTCTAAATTAGAGAGAGGGTGGAATATGGAGCATACCATAAAACTAGAGAGTGAGAGAGAGAGAGAGAGAGAGAGAGAGAGAGAGAGAGAGAGAGAGAGAGAGAGAGAGAGAGAGAGAGAGAGAGAGAGAGAGAGAGAGAGAGAGAGAGAGAGAAAGAGAGACAGAGAGAGAGACAGAGAGAGAGAGAGAGAGAGAGAGAGAGAGAGAGAGAGAGAGAAAGAGAGTTAAAGGAAAAGAAGCACACGGTAGGCAAACAGACCTCTTATATAGACAAGAAAAAAAATTTCAGAATTGTAGATTAAATCACATGTCACTGAGGAGAGGAAAGTAAAAGAAGAGATAAGAAAGTATACTAGAAAATGAACGAGAACAAACAAAGCAAGTTACCCGAAGCGTTGTGATCTACCGCCTAATCCCAGCCTTGAAGTGTTCACCTGAACAGAGTGTGGGAGAGAGAAAAATATTTTTTAGTTTTGAAAGATTTCTATAATAATCGATGGTATAAACATAATAATCTTATAATTACGAGAATAAGAGATAGCACTTGTTAGTTTTGAAAGATTACAGCAATATCGATCCTATAAACATAATGATCTTACAAACTTCAGATAAAGTCTTGAAGTTGACACCCCCACCCCCACCCTCGCACCTCCCTTACGGCACGTTCCTCTTAGGTTAACTTTCCATGAATTTAGAAGAAATTTTGATTCTGTTGGATTTTTAACAACCCCGTGGTTTTCCGAAACAGTTTTATTGAAACTCGACGGCCTCTTCCAAGCAAATGGTAGGACTGGTTAAATGGGAACAGTTTACTTCACCAGATTACTGTAGCCAAGTAATGATTGTGAAACATCTTTATTAGTCGAGTTTTCTACAAACTGAGTTATCTGACAAATTATTTTCACCATAGTAAGAATAAACACTCGGTGTCAATTCCTTTAGACTGAAAAAAATTCTAAAAAAGAACCCCCCTCAACTTGCTAATACTCATCAAAATCATTTATCGCAACGTCTGAAGTATTCCGGTGCTATTCCCTGATGGATCAACTTTTTTTTCATTTAAGATATGATAATAAAAAACAACAACTTCATAATAATTATTGTGGTAACACGGATTTATAAAGTATCCATTGTTGGTGAAGGAAATGGGACAGTGTTAAATATAGCACTTAAATTTGTTTATCTCCCGTTATTTTTCTTATAAAGACTATAATTTTGTATCCGCTACAAAAAAATAAAGCCCAAGTATAAGTTGTTTTATTTTCTGAATGAGTCCAATCAATGGATTGCATTACGCCTTTTTGTGCGGACGATTTCAGTCAACAAGATGCCAATCTTTATGAACCAAATAGGTTTCTGCAGTATAACCAAACCAATCCTTTTTCACTGATTGACCATGGATTTCAATACTGTTGTTTTATATATGAAGTTAGCGCCTTTTCTTTCCTCCAGGGATCTCTAGAACTTCAACATTAATTTATGGGTCGTAATCACACTGTCAGTGATCATAAACAAGGGCAAATGATGACTTTTCTGATCATGGTAATATTGCATTATCTTTCAAATATTTTTATTTTCACAAATCCAACTCTAACTCTGATAAGATATTGATGTTTCGGTCCTCCAAAAATATTAGCATCTTTAATAGTCGCAAATCTGGGGCATTACACATGGAAACATCATAATATCAGACTGTATCATTAAAAATGAACGAAATTTCTAAACAAGACAGTTTATATGATAATAGGAATGATATTTATGAGGAAAAAACAACATCTCATTAACAAATTGTGTCTATGTTATACTCACTTCGAAACTTTGAAAAATTTCTTTGATGAGTCTAGAAAGCGTCTAAATTTGGTCTTTTCCTCTGGGTGTGAGGAGGAATGCACAGGCTCGCCCTCTGACCCGCTGGACACAGGTCGGCCCTCTGCTGAAGACATGGCCCTAGATGATCCCGGCGAGGAGTGAGGCAAGACTTCCACATCTGTGTCGGAGACACTGACTGCAGCCGCCTCAGCTTTCGCACTCTCACTGGGATCCCAGCTGCGTACTTGTCGCGTAGACTTTGGACTACCTCCGCCTGAAGCTTCTGCTGACTGGGTGTATAACGATACGCCCAGGTCAAAAGATATGGATTGTTTGCAAAGGACGCGGACTGTGCCCATCTTGCCCCTTCCTGTGCCGCGTCTGACCGGAGACAAGGATGACGCTGCAGATCTGCCCGTTCTCGGTCCTTTAGCCCTGGCTCCTGCCGAGACGTCCGAGGTCAGCTGATGTCCGTGAGGATCGTACGCCGACGAGGTAGACGCCGGTCTGGCTGGCTGGGTTTCACGCCCTATTTGTCTCCTCTCCTGCTCAGAATGACAATAGGTTGCAGCTCTATGCCTCGACATGGCGTCCTCGGAGGAAAGGGCTAAGGCTGGCAATGACTGGTGATTAGGGGGCGTGGTCGGCGAGGAGGAAGCAGCGTGTTGTTGCCGCTGCGATGGGTAGGTATCTGACGGCAGACGAGACAGCTCAGATGTGCCGGCCGAACTGGAAGACAAAACCATTGCTACTTCACAAGATTTTCTATGCTGCACCTTAGCGGCGGATTGTGCTGTCCGGTGGAAGCGCCGCTGTATCGGTGGTGACTGTTGCTCTTCCCGTCGGCCTAAATCTGAATCGGAAAGTGCTTTTTCTGGAGAGCCACTATCTTGCTGATCACCAAACGTTTGAGCCATCTTTTTGACCTGCCCATCATTGGTTCTGTCTTTAAATGGAGAAAGGGCAGCATTGGCTCTGGATTTTAGTGATTCTGAGCCACTCCCATTGGATAATTTTCTAACTATATGAGAAACAAATTCTGAGTTTGAGCGTGGAGAATCTGTTCTTTTGAGCGATAGTTCGGAATTAGTCCTGGATGATCCAGCGCTTTTAATTGGCGATGTTTCTCTAGATAAACGGCGCACCATTGTATGAACGAAATTATTTTCTTTGTTGTTCTGCGCAGAACTGCTGGCTGCAGCAACCGTAGGATGTGATGACGACTCAGAAAGCAATGGTTTGTTCCCATCTTTAGGCAGATACCTGTGCATGATACGGGTGGCATAAATACTGTGTCCACTCCTGAATCGTTGGGATTCTTCCAACAGTTCAGCAGCGGGTTTCAGCCTTCGAACACGTGAAACTAGTCCAACACGTGGTAAATGAAGAGTTGGACTGGGTGTTTTCCTCAACTCTATAGGCCTGTCCTCTGTCTCGCACATTGTCTGCCGTTTCTCAAACTTATTTATAGCATCTTGTATAGGCTTATGTGCACCAGAAGCTACAGTTGAAGTCGCAGTAGCGCTGCTACCTTGAGACATTTCCCCAACACTCTTAGAGCGAGGCCCCTTTTCTGGGGAGGCAGGTGAAGTTTGGGGGGACTGGCGGACAGGTGTGTTTTGTCGAGGAAGTGGCGGTTTACCTCGTGTCGGTAATGGACTTCCCTTGGGCGAGATGGCTTTGTAGTCTAGATACTTGCCACTTGAGGTAGCCGTGTCTCTCTCTTCCTTCTGGCGGCGGAGGTAATTGTGTTTTGTAACGGGACTCCTAGGACATTTTCCTGAGACAATCCTACCAGACTCGCTTGTCGGTGGAAGGTCGCGCCTACTGTCCGCCCGTGGGGACAGCCTGACTGTGGGGCTAGTGGCAGTAACAGAGTCACTTCCCACAGGAGGCTGTGCTTGGTCGGACTGGGTTTCTGGGGTATTTTTTGTACATGTCATCACAGTTGGTTCTGGGAAATAGTCATAATCGATGCTTGTGGCAGCGCGGACGAGCCTGGCGCCTTGTGCTGTAGAGGGCGCAAGTTCCAGACTCCGCTGCCGTGGAATGGTTTGGGTTGGGGTCCCTGATCTAGCGCTACTACTATCACCACGGGAAGGGCTCTTCCCAGGGGAAGGTACTGAAGAAGAGCCCTTCCCTTCTTTCGACAATATCAAAGTGGGGGAACCCCTTTCCACTATGCTTTTGGCCTTCCTCAGTTCCATTATCTCATGATAGAGTGGAACTGAATCGTATTTTGAGGCTGTCTCGGTGTCTTTAAATGTCGCCGGTCCGGCTGCTGTGGTCTGTTGTGACGAGGATGGTGATAGCGATGTTTGAGCAGTAACCGGATTGAGTTCCTGTGATGGGAGAATTTTACAAGTTTGAACATGGCTCGCAATCGGAGCCTGTCGGTCTCGAGGCCTAACAATGCGCCGACTTTGATCATCTACGGCACCGCTGGCTTCGGGCGCTTTGACTTCCAATGAATATGCTGGATGATCTGCCTGTTGTGCTGATGGCGCGAGGGACAACTGCTGCCTTGAAGATACGGTCTCACCGTCCGACACAGACCGTGAAAATGTGGATGGATGAATGGAGGAGCTAACTTGTGGAGACGATATCAACGGTTGTGATGCGCATGCTCCCTGTCCAACTTCTCCTCTCGCCTGACTCGGGTCCGATTCTGCTCGAAGCAATGAGGGACTTGCGTGAGGAGCGGGAAGCGAGTGTTGAGCTCTGCCGTCTCGCGTTGTTGTCGCTGATGCTGAAGGCTTGGAGAAAAAACCCTCGGGGTACTGGCTACTATCCGAGGTCACGGCTGTGCTGGAATGGTGAGGCTCCTCAGAAATTTTCGTTTGCTCCGCGGGATGAAGTTGATGCTGCTGCTGGTGATAATCAGCGGAGCTGCTGGACGGAGTCAAGAGGACCACAGAGGAGGATCCCCCAGCCGCACTGCTGGTGGTCGGAGTGGGGTGCTCCTGGTGGTGGGGCAAGAGAGACTCCCCACTGCTGGTCGAGAGGGATGTTCCTCCCGCAGCCTCCACGGCGGACGGAGAGGCAGGGGCTGAGATGGAAGAACTGGCAGCTGATGCTAAGATCACGTCCTCTGTTTGCCAAACAGAAAAAAAGAAACGGGCGGGAGGCGATGGGGATGAGAGGAAACGATGGTTTGAATTTACAAGTTTGTCGATACTAGCAAGATTTCAATGGTAGAGAATTTTTAAAAAAGTTCAAATCAGCGAGTCCAGGTCACCCTGTTTGTTTGAAAATCTCAATAGATGAAGTACCAGAAAATGGTATAATAAACAATACATTTTGTCCTAATGGAAATGAAATATATTGCACGTTGCCAGAAAAAGATACAACAAAACACTACTATTACTTGAAAATGTAGTTGTATACTCATTACTACAGATACTCACATAGCTCTGACAAAAACAAAATACATAAAATGTTTATGTTGTATGAATAGAT
>JAWDGP010001281.1:245000-270000 GCA_033675545.1 Elysia crispata | reverse complement strand
AGCGATCATAAAACAAAAAACAGTTACATATGCCAAGATTTCTAGACATGCCCTGAAAGACTTCACATTTCTAAGCTCTAATTCAGGACTAGCCATTATAATCCAACCTTGTCTCTTTGGCCTTTGAAAATGTGTGTGCAAGGTAAGGTTGTGCATTGATTACAATGGCAGAAAAACAAAGTCACATGCTTGGATGGGCAGGGTACAGCTGTCTAAAGCTAACACTACACTCAATGTGAGTTCACATGTACCTGGTATATATGGAATGGTCACATGGGGGGCATCAACCTGCCTTCTACTTCCGTCAGGCTGCATTTCTACTCTAGGCTTTGGCGTGATTTCCACCTGATGAAGGTAGGAAAGAAATAGAGCTATCAAATTTATGAAAGCTTGAACGTGTTTCACCCGCTCGGATTCCATGAATTATGATCTATGGATTATAAAGTGTCATACTGTATCGGAACAATGATGAGCCTTATAAAGCTGGTTTAGCGTAGACGTAATATATTTTTTAAAGAAGCCCTACCAAAAGGTAAAAAATGTAAAAGTATTTCTAACAACTCATTCATATAATTCAGAGTAAAACAAATATGTTCAATACAATCTCGTAAATATTTCAAGTCTTAATTTCTCATTAATATTACACACATTTTGGACCCTCCAACGTAGAGCGACGTCCTAACAACCCACAGAAACTACTATCCGCATCACAGTGATACTGAGATTCAGGAGAAGGCAACAAACCTGCGCCTGTGGGCGAGTTCTCTCAGACCCGCTGAACGTGTTCCACCGGCGCAAGGAGGCAAACTTCTTGGCGGCCTGATACTGGTAGAGCTCGGTCTCCCGTCTTGTGATGTCAGCCTGGAGCAAGAGATTGTTGACCTCCTGCAACAAGAGCTGCCGCTTCACTGTCATAATTTCGCGATTCCTTTCTAGGTGACTAAGGCGGAGATTGTTCATCTGGAGCAAAGGAAGATGAGAGGAATGGTATGAAATATATATATATATATATATATATATATATATATATATATAGACAGAGAGAGAGAGAGAGAGAGAGAGAGAGAGAGAGAGAGAGAGAGAGAGAGAGAGAGAGAGAGAGAGAGAGAGAGAGAGAGAGAGAGAGAGAGAGAGAGAGAGAGAGAGAGAGAGAGACAGACAGACAGACAGACAGACAGACAGAAGGAAAAAAAGGAAAGAGGGTGTGGAACAGATAGGGAGAGGAAAAGAGAGGAAAAGGTTTAAAAAGAAAGGAAATACTTGAAATAGCGATAAAATGAGACGAAGAGATAGAGAATGAAGAAATAAAGAGAATCGACCAGAAGGATATAGAAACAGAAACGAGAAAAGAGATTAAAGGTAATAGGAGAGCGCCATTTTAAAACTTATCTTTTTTTTTCTCATTTCAAAAAGGGACATGATTTTAACACGATGCTGAGCTGATATCTTAGGTTTTATTTATCACATCAAGCAGTGCCGTTAGCACTAACAAACTGTCTAAGAGCACAAACCCTAACACTAATGCTCGGAGGTGAGCGAATTAAATGAAAAGAAACAAAAAGATTGAAAACAGGAGTGTGGTGAAGCCTACCTGGACCTGAAGTTTCATAGCATGACTGTACAGCTTCTCAAAGTTGCTCAAAGCCATACTCTTCTTGCTTTGCTCCTCTAGAATAACGAATAAAAAAAAAATAAATAATGATAATTGTAAATAGCACAAAAAAGTATAATGTAATAATTAAGGATCATTTTATGCACAAGTTATAAATATTATTTATTTTAAATACCTCTGACCTAAGAGTAATCCAAATTTTATAAAAGTAAATTTTTAAAATTTTTAATTGCCACAAAAATCCAAAAATGAAAATGATTGATTATATTTTATTATTGTTCCTTGGTTTTAAGGGGACTGGTCGATTTCTATTTCAAATTAAATATGATAAATAGCGTTTGACATTAATTAAAAAAATAATACAATTATGAAATATTTGTAAAAAAAATTAAGCCTTCTTAATGACTGTTGGCACTCCAGGCTTACAATTTAACAGTGCGCATTGATCTATGAAATGGCCTGGCTAAAAGAGGATATGATTTTTATTGGCTGAAAGGACCAGATGAAATATTTATAGATCATCAAACGTGCACAGCATTTCTTTAACAGCCGAAAACAAGAACAAAACAGCACTTAAAAAAGACAAAGTATAAGAAGGTGTAAACTTCTTTCTCGTACCCTGAGTTGATTCAAATTTTGAAACCATTTTCACGAGATGTTTAAAGGAAAAAATGCGATATATTTTAGAGTATTGTCAGACATTAAGAGAAACATGGCACTAAACACGGACCAACGAACCTGAATGTGAGGCTTGAACCAGCATGTTTCTCATCTGATCCACGAGCTCTACCAGCTGGGTGTGTACAGTCTCCTCGCCATCAATGCTCTGCCACTTCCCCACCTGAAGAGTCATATACACACGAGAATTGTGGAGAACTGTTTTAGAGAACTAAGTGTTTACCCTGTCGTTACAGAGCGCCAATCTGTCCCGGACAATTATGCTCTAAATCATTAAGGCGAAGACTGTTTTTCTTAAGCATAATTAGGATTTTATTTCATTGTGGTATAAGCCAACTTGAAAAACAAAAAATACAAAATTATCAAAATGCAGATAATATAATAATAATAATAATAATAATAATAATAATAATAATAATAATAATAATAATAATAATAATAATAATAATAATAATAATAATAATAATAATAATAATAATAATAATAATAATAATAATAATAATAATAATAATAATAATAATAATAATAATAATAATAATAATAATAACTAATCTTGAATATTTTTTTTTTCGGCTAAAATCTATTGAACTAAACAATTCATATTCTATAATTATATCGATAATTTTTGTCATACCCAAAATAAAACATTTAGTTTTCCATTTGGCCATTTCTTATATTTAATGGTATAATATTTAGGCCTTTCTGAATAAAAGTTGCTCTCAGAGACCATCTTACACATGCTTATCGAAACAAATTAATCATCAGGAAAAAATAACTTTTAGTCTCATGACCATTTATTAAACACTCCAAAATAATCCTTCTCGAAAAAGACAGCAGACAGTAAAGAGCTTATGAAATTTTCTTTAAACCTTTCAAATTCTTGAAATTATTCAATTAATCCCCTTTGCCAATTCCAGAATTTATAAAGAAATTTACCCCAACAGATTTTGATGGCAGAAATGAAATGTAATTTGAAAGACATTAGGCCAACTCTCAGCTAGTCAAGCATTTTGTTTCCTACCATAATCTGTTCCAACGGTTCGATCATCCGCTAACGTCAAACCATCAGAAGAGTCAATTGATGACCATTCATTATCTAAAAAAATAAAGTACTCTTCAAGAAAAACGCCGCACTTTTCGAGTCTGGGCGCTCTTTACTGCCTCGGATAAACTTATTTATATTATTATTTATTCTTTTAATCCTCATGACCAGTTCTGTTGTGCTTTTCGAAATGGACCACTTACGAGACAGAGGTCTTTTCTTGAAAAACCAAAACTAGCACTATATATATATAGTCTCTTTAGTAGCTTTAGCAACGGAGATGAACAAAGTTATTGGGATGTCCAAATCTCATATTTTCATTACGTAAAAAAGTGCAGCATTGTTTCTTCGACGAAGGTAATACTTCTTTATCTTCAGTGGGCTATAACTTTTACTGCAGCCTCTTTGATAAAAAGTTCATTTAACATTGATAGAACGCATGCTGTTTAGTTTGGGAAAATATTAACGAACCGCAGCGCTTTCCATGGAGAGGGCCAGCCTCTCTCCCAGGTTCTCCATGGCTTTGATCTTCTCCTCCATGGTGCTGATTGTGCTCTCTAACTCCCCGACTTCCAGCTTCACAGGCTCGGCTATAGAACCTAACGCAAGTTCTCGGTGAAAACGCGCTGTTGGTAACAGGCACATTTTATGACTTTTAAAGAAAACATGACAAAAGCAAATATTGAATAAAAATTTTTATATTAAGTATAAAATCAAGTTCTTTTTAGAGCTTAGAAAGGAAAATAAAAAGTGGACGATAAAAACACTCAAGCATTCTTAGTAGTACATTATCAAATACTGAATCTTGATGTTGTGATGATAGTTGTAGTTATTGTTGTTGATAATGTTGTTTTTATTCCTGTCGTTGTTGCTGTTGTTGTTGTTGTTGCTGTACTTTTTACCTATTGTTGACACGGTAGATTTGCTCAAGTATCTACAGCACATAATGGTAAGGAAGGAGTGGTTTCCACATATTATATCCTATATTACTACTGCCGAGTGGTCCCAGTACATCATACCCTCACTTTGTCGTCTTGCCTGTTTCTGTTTTAACTGCTGTTAGGAAAATAAGTAGAAGATGATGCTTTTTTTGTCTTCATTAAAAGTAAGCAATCGGAATTTTAGATGTAACGTCTTTTCAAACTTAGAGATTAGGTGCAGTGTTGAGAATAGGATATCTTAACTCTGTGTGGAGAAGTTTCAACACTGAATGTGACAATTATGCAGAAAGGAGATAAATTTTTTTACATCCCTTTTATTGGCACGAATATCCAAAAACGTAAAAACATTGCATGATAGACTCATCTAGTCTGCACTCACCCATTTCCCTGGCATGCTCTTCTTTGACCTTCGCCAACTTCCTGTTGACCTCTGACACTTGTTGCTGCACGGCTGCGTATTCCATCTCCTTCTGCTGCAGATTCTCTATCAGCTGGCGGTTGGCGCGCTCCAGGCTGGGGGAGCACAAACACAGTTCCATCTAACATTATGAAATTTGAATCCAAGTTTTCCATTAGCGCCTTCCTAACAGCGGAAAAAAACAAATACAAAACAACAACAGGAACAAACAACAAAACAAACAATATAAAGCAAAGAAAAAAAATAACCAACATCAGCTCTTCTTGAGTAGCGCTCCCTCAAAACACCTGGGATGCTTTATTCTTGGGGATTAAACAAATATTTGCATCATAAACAAAACTTGACGTAACAATCACAATATTAATTTTGAGATAACAAGTACGTTTATGAAATTGAAGCAATCGTATGCCAACTTATGAATGATCATAAAGAGTCATAAAGATTGCATTATTTCAATAGAGAAGTATTAAAGTGTAAATAATTAAGAAATTAGACTATTTCTCCCTTTGAATCGTCTGCAACATGTAATTAGAGAGCGTTATCATTTTCTCTCTTTTTGTAAATGTTAGGTAAAAAAAATTACGAAAGTATTACCTATCCTGGGGATATGATTTTGAAAAATAATACACGACATGATTTTAAGATGCAAGGGAAACTGCTACTAACTGTTAAGTTAAACAAATTACAGATTAACACTAAGGCCTAAGATTTCATGTAAAAAAATATGAATAACATTGAAAAGATTTTGAACAAATGCTTTCGCTAACTATGAATACTTTTTTCCCTTAAAGCAATTATACTCGTCTTTACAGTGTCGCAGAATCTTAAATATAAGGGATTCTTTGGTGGTATGAGCCAAGGAAATAAGCATTTAAGAAATTAAAAAAAACAAAACAAAACAAAAAGAACAATAACTCGAATTTAAAAAGAAGGACACAAGCGCACACGCACACTCTCTCCCTCTTCCTCCCTCCTCCCTATTTACACAGACTTATATAATTATCAAGCACTTGATCATTTTTTAACTATTTTCCTGCGGAGAAAACTTCAAATATCTAATATTCTCATATAGGCTAACCAAGACGCGACGTTGAAAAAACAGACATTTGTTGTATAGTGCAAGTCATGATCGCTGTGTCTAAATGTCCGAGCCTAAATAAGCAAAATGGACATTCGGTAATGTTGGGACGTGTTCATGTGGTGGGTGTGTAGGTGTTCGTGTGGTGGGTGTGTAGGTGTTCGTGTGGTGGGTGTGTAGGTGTTCGTGTGATGGGTGTGTAGGTGTTCGTGTGATGGGTGTGTAGGTGTTCGTGCGGTGGGTATCTTGGTGTTCGTGTGGTGGCTGTGTAGGTGTTCGTGTCGTGGGTGTGTAGGTGTTCGTGTGGTGGGTGTGTAGGTGTTCGTGTGGTGGCTGAGGGGTAAACAGGAGGAAATCGAGCGTGGGAGAAGTTGGCAAGAGACGAAGAATACATTAGATCTCAGGTTACCGAGGTCTCTACAGGAGTGGTATTGATCGCCGCGACCGGAGGGTCCGAGACGGAACGGACACCACCCTCGAGATAAACTTCTCCTCAATCGCTGGGGGGTCGCCAAATTGGACAGATGGAAAGAAAAATTGACTGAGCCGATAAGTTCTCTTTAATGTTTTCGAAAAATAACAAACAATGATTTCAAGGAAAGTCATTTTGGTGCGACTAATTATAATATCTCATTCGTGAAATAATATCCGTGGTTTCAAAAAACAAAAACAAAACTAAAACTTCAAAATATTGGTTACTCAATTATTCTTACATTTACATGAAAAGACTACTGAAACTAGCATCATGTACAGTTTTGCAAAATATGAAAACACATTAAGGCCTAGAGCCGTTATACTGAGCCTGTATAATAAAAGTGTGTGCATCGCGGCCCATTCAAAAAGAATCACCACACGATCTTCTGAAAGTCTTTATTTTTGGTCTATTAAAATAGGGCCTCAGACCAGTTAGCTGAGCTGTTGGAGCATCAGACTCACTTGGCAAGGAATATTGTGTTAGATTCCTAACTTGGGCATCTAAAACTGGGATCGTATCTTATCCTATCAGTCTAATCCTTGGCATGATGAAAAGCAGTAGTCCTCTTCAGAAAGTTTTAATTGTAAATCTGAGCAATTTAAGCTAATTTACATATACATTAACTTTTTTAATCAGATCTACGAACCCGATCAAAGAGTGTTTGAGAAAATTGTAATAAAAGTAAGTAATATCTTTTCTATTGATCATTACACTTTCAGACTTTTCTGATATATCTAAAAGTCTTCATTCATTGTCTTTTGCTTTGCAAGCCGTTTTACTTGTGATTTATTATTTCAGTAAAAATATATTAAAAACTTTTGCTAAAATATCTTTGCAATACTATAAGCAAATTATTTTGATAATAATTTACTAAGAATGTTTATGTAAATAAAAGAGGTTGAAAGTGAAAAGTGTGCTTCTTCATTGTTTCTAGCCCTGACTGAAAATAAAAATCTTTTGAAACCTTTTAGAGCCGGTACTTAATGGGTTTTAAAATCCTAGATATGTGATTGTTGATGTTCTCAAAACAAATACAAAACCTAAAACAACTTTTTAATTTTAAATCTTCCGTTCATCTTCTGCATCATCCAATAGACCTTTGGCAAAACCTTTTTTATCCACAACCTGCCAAGAAAGATCGCATTTCCCAATGTAAGTCTTGCATGTTCATCATAAGTGCGCAACAAAACCAGAAGCAAAATCGTTTGTTTTATTACGAGTTGTCAATCTTTACGCCAGACAAATTGACTGCTGTCGCATACATGGTTTTCTTCACGTTAATGTATGTTTGCACGAAGCAACTTGCGATTTCAAAAACCATTCCACAAAATGCTCTGAAATCACAAGCAGCAACTCATTTTACTTGCGATTTGTGGAAAGCAACATGAAATGCTGCTTGTGACGTCAGAGCATTTTGTAAAGTTGCTAACTTCGAAATTCTACGTGTAAACATGTAACCGACCGATGACTGAGACAAAGACGAAATAAATCAAAAGTTGCAAGCGGTTATCGCATCAGACAGGAGTTCCAAAGGTAAAAGAGGATTCAACAATCTTAAAAGGAAAAAAGCAAACTAAAAAGAATTAACCAAGGGTTTTACAGTCCATTATTACATGGCTAGGCGAAGAGCTCACGCAGGAGGCAAATCAAGGGCCGTTATTGACGAATACGCTGTGCAGTACAAAATCGTTTAATACTTTTTATTTTTTATTTTTTCTCAATATAATAAAGGGAAAGGCTTCATACATAAACTCTACATCACCAGAGTGAAAAGTAAAAGTTTACAACAAGTTGAAGCTTTTTAAAAAAATATTTAGAAAATGTTTTCTTATGAACCGCAGACATAGCCGACACAAAATATTAACCAACGTGGAACATTTGCCGTAGCATATAATCGCCAGCGCGGCCAAGTTTTTTTTTTCTTTGATAGGCGGGGCAAACATTTAGAGCTTTTATATGTGTAACTTTCAGCTTGCTTCAGAAAGAAAAATAAACTGAGAAAGAGCGAAGCTTCACTCATACATAATTTCACGCTTTGTACGAATGGCTGCAGCTATCTCTGAACGGTAATCGCATCACTTGGAATTATTATCACAAGGTGAGTTCTATAAAAATTAGGGTGAAAACTTGTGATGTCACTTGCCATGCGCGGTGATTGATTTCTGGTTCTAAACAGTAGATCGGTCATAGTGGCTGCTAGACATCTTTTTAAAATCGCAAATGCATTAAAATACAAAACAGAGCAGTCTTCTCTTATTGGGGCTGAGGCATTGTGACGTAAATTCAGTATTTTGTTACAGTTAAGGGGAATCAGAGGTGATAAATCCTGGTCCTATTGCTTGAAATTTATTGTGAACCAGCCATGACTTCTGCCTATTCCCAAGAGTAGTACTCAACTACTTGCTCTTGTGGAAAAAAGTACGGCAGGGGGAATTCCACATTCTACAAACGGTCGATACACATAGTTTTGTTTTTAAAGAAAGATGGGGGGAACGGAAAGAAGAACTCGGAGTCACGCAGTAGGTGAAAATGGATAAGTCAAAAGGCGCGGCGAGAGAGAGAGAGAGAGAGAGAGAGAGAGAGAGAGAGAGAGAGAGAGAGAGAGGAGAGAGAGACGAGGGGGAGAGAGATAGATAGATGGATAGATAGATAGATAGATAGTTAGATAGATAGAGAGAGAGAGAGAGAGAGAGAGAGAGAGAGAGAGAGAGAGAGAGAGAGAGAGAGAGAGAGAGAGAGAGAGAGAGAGAGGTGGGGTGGTTAATTAAATAATGAAAGTAATGAAATATCTACGGTGTGAATAAGTTCCAATCTATTTCCTTAGAATCACTTTGGTTCAAGTTCTAAATACTTAGTTGAAAAAAAAAATAAAGATTATACACGTAAAGAAAAAAAAATGACTAAAGAAAGGCTGTCTTTGTAACAATACAATAAAAACTCTATTCAAGCGTAATATGGAACATACAACAAAAGACAGTCTAGGGTGATAACTTGTGTTGAGAACAGTATGGAAACGGACGTGTAAAACTCATGCTGCACTTACGTGTCGATGTTCGACTTAGTGAGGCACTCCTCGGTGACACTGGTTGACGTCTCGTCATCCCCGTCAGCCTCGGCCTCCTCCACCTTATCTCCGTCAACATCAGCATCATCATCGCCCACCCCACGATCCTTGCCTGTCGCGGATCTTCCTCCGGAAGTTGGCCAGTAGCCTTGACCTTCTGATGCCTCATCTGCCGCCAAGGAGAACCGCACGGGTTTCTGGCGAGCCGACTCTGCCAGAGAAAGATAACAGTACAAGGTTTAACATTAACCGCATAGAAACGTTCCTGAATATTCTGCGACTACACAATATTCTAATAATAGATAAGATTTACTTCATACTTTAGAGTACAGAACAAAACCCTCTCGGCGTTGAAAGACGATTTGAAGGAAATAGAAAATGATTTTAACACGTATCTTATAACTAATGGGCATGGATATATGAAAAAATAGATACAAAAAAGACAAGAAAATGAAGTCATTTATTAAAAAATACAAATCCCTAAACGAAAGTATGTCAATAGCTTATTGTTATTGCTATAAAGTCATATTGTTATAAAAGAAACAAAATGATAATAAGTATTGCCAATGGCATAAATAATTTTGGGTTATATCCATGCATCGATATGTTGAAATGCAGAGAAAAAAATTTGCTTTTGTATTTATAAATAAACTGTATAAAGATTGACAAATGTCACTTAATAGATATGGAAATTAAAAAATAATACTAGATGGCACATAAAGTTTGTTTAAACAATTAAGCAAGAAAAATCAAACGTTAACTATCACAAGGTTTTAAACTGATAAAATAAAAAGTACTTTGCGTGTATTTGAAGAGTTTTGCACGATGTAACTAATAAGAGTATTTAAAAACTGAATGCCGCAAATTAAAGTTAAATGCCTTAGCGAGAATAAACTTGTAAAAAAAAAATTTTTTTTTTTTGGTACGGCAACCCATCTATACATTCGCGCCAAATTTAGCACTAAAATTATTAAGTTAAAGTCATTTACTTTACCGAAATTTGTGACAGCTATGACTGTTATCTTCACAAGCTTACCCGCTCTCAAATGCTGCACGTTTAGCTTCTGGGCCTCCAGGTAGATGGAGTTGGACACATCGTGAGATAAGCCTTTCTTCATCTCCCACAGATGCAGCTTGTGAGCGAAGTCAGCCGTGACCTTGTACTCTAGGAGCGGAAGGGAGATAATTATAGATTTTCCGTTCAATTTTGATGGATCGATCGAGTTTTCTGTACTTTGGTTTGTATAGGAAAGTATTTTTTTTATTTTGTTCTGTTTACAAAGCTTTAATTTATAGTGTGGTGCTTGTGTTACAAAGGTCAATGTGGTCAATAAAAGGGAGATGACAAGAAACAAATAAAAGCATGTCATTTTACATTTTTTTTATTTGAACCAAAACACATTAATCCCCGCCTTTCACTATAGCTTGATACAATGACACTTATATAATAAGTCTTCTTTAGTGTGTGAGAACTTCGGATAATGCGCTGATTCTAATGAAGCTCAGATGCCTATAATTTCTATTTTTAAGCGATAAAAATATTTAAAAAGTTTCAGAAATAGTATTCCCTAATTGCAAGATAAAACAGGCCGTACACCGCTTTGAAGCCGAACCCTAACCATCGTTATCAGATGTTGAAGTCTTTGGTCTATGTTCATTCTCCAAGCGGCTTTAAAACAAACTCTCCATTCTCTCTTAATTTTTTTATTTACTTAACTTCATACTGCACCATATTTTTTTTATGAAACCGCAGATGAAACTTAATTTATCTAATATGTGACTCTTTAATATACATACGCACATATACATATATAAATAAATATATATATACATATATAAATAAATATATATATACATATATAATCATATATACATATTTATATAACTATATATATATATATATATAATTTTATATACCGATATATTCTTGTATTTAGTTTTGCTTCTCTATTTATAGCCAATAGTAATATATTTATAATTATATAATTATATATATATAATAATATATACATATTTATATAACTATATATATATAATTTTATATACTAATATATTGTTGTATTTAGTTTTGCTTCTCTATTTATAGCCAATAGTAATATATTTATAATTATAATTATATATAATCATATATACATATTTATATAACTATATATATATATATATATATATATATATAATTTTATATAACAAAATATTCTTGTATTTAGTTTTGCTTCTCTATTTATAGCCAGGTGTACTTACTTTATACTTATTCTTTATATACCACTGGTTTTTCGTAAGAAAAAAAAGCACAACTTTCAGTATTTCAGTTTTATACAAATATTCCTCATTAGCGTTACTGAGAATTATTTTAAAAATGCAGGACAATTGCGACGCAGGGTGTATGTGTGAATGTGGGATGACTTATAAGAAAAGCCAAAACAAAACAAAAGCAATATTTATTGAAAGCTTCTGATTAAGATTATCGCCCGAAGAAAATTGATTGCGCTAGAAAGAAAAGATGCTTTACTAGAGCGGACGTAGGATTAAGTAGCTCTTGAAGAGGATAAAAACTGCGCTAAAGCTGGTTAATTTTTTCATCAAATAACAAAACCGCACCAAGCTGAACTTAACGTCCAGAATTAATGGCTAATGGATTCTCACCGAGTAATTGCATGTCCTTGAAAAGCAAAGTAATAGGCTTCCACGGTGACGTGTGATCTGAGACTTTCTTTACCTCAAGAATCAAAACAGGCATTTTGCCTCTCCACATGACAATTTCGATTATTTTTATCAATGTTCCTTCCATGTTAATCATAGTTATTCCCCCGGTTCATATTTTCCGTGCCATAATCATTATCTTCTTCTCCTCCTCCTCCTCCTCCTCCTCCTCCTCCTCCTCCTTCTTCTTCTTCTTCTTCTTCTTCTTCTTCTTCTTCTTCTTCTTCTTCTTCTTCTTCTTCTTCTTCTTCTTCTTCTTCTTCTTCTTCTTCTTCTTCTTCTTCTTCTTCTTCTTCTTCTTCTTCTTCTTCTTCTTCTTCTTCTTCTTCTTCTTCTTCTTCTTCTTCTTCTTCTTCTTCTTCTTCTTCTTCTTCTTCTTCTTCTTCTTCTTCTTCTTCTTCTTCTTCTTCTTCTTCTTCTTCTTCTTCTTCTTCTTCTTCTTCTTCTTCTTCTTCTTCTTCTTCTTCTTCTTCTTCTTCTTCTTCTTCTTCTTCTTCTTCTTCTTCTTCTTCTTCTTCTTCTTCTTCCTCTTCCTCTTCTTCTTCTTCTTCTTCTTCTTCTTCTTCTTCTTCTTCTTCTTCTTCTTCTTCTTCTTCTTCTTCTTCTTCTTCTTCTTCTTCTTCTTCTTCTTCTTCTTCTTCTTCTTCTTCTTAATCTGTTTTTTCCCTCCTTTATTCTAATTATCTTCCGTCTTTCGCCTGTAGACTATTTTTGTATTCTTTGTCTTCATCGGCTCTCATTTTCTCATAATTAATATTCTTGTGACTGAACGTTCGCTAAATACTCGTATAATGCGATTTCGTACCAAAGTTTGTGCAGATATGAAAACTGACAAGTTCTAGCACTTCCCTCATTTTAAACTAAAGCGAAGTTGGTAGTTACATTCTTTGTATTATATATTCATTCACTATTCTATCTTTTCCCTTTCTGAAATAATGACAGTCAGTTTATATTCATAACACAAAATTGCACAATGGTGCCTAGAGCTTAACTGATTATCAATTATAAGAGGCTGAGGGGCTAGATCTGCCTTGGCAGTAAGAGGGCCAGTCACCCTATGGCAACCTAATTTAGATCAAAAGCTTAAAGTTTCTAGTCCTGTCAGCGGTTTACAAATGGGGACACTTAGTGATCAGACTATTGTTATACAACACGTTGTTTTACTGCCATTATCGTTAGTCGCAGAGATTAATCATACATGTCTTTTACGCAAAAAAAATAGAAAAAAAAAACCCATTCACGTGCTGTCCTATTAACTATTAAAAATCAGCAAGGCATATTTTTTCAACGTGACTAAAATGTGGTTAAAATATCCACTCAAAATGGACACGAGTCTAAATTACGACACAAATAGTAAGGATAAAATGATCTTTAAAAATATATATAATTATGGCTCGGAATTTAATTAAAAGTTTTTTCGCGAGCCACAGCTCCGACGACGAAGCGGTATGTGACGTGCTTGTCTGATAGAGATTCCCTGATTCAAATCTCGCATTTTGCACGTTTTTTTTTTAAATTTTTCCTTGTTAGTATAGCTTTTTCGCCATGGTTTTTATTCTTTCATTGATTTTAGGATCACTGTACGCATAGTTTGCATGATTCTTAACTCATTTATATAATCAAATTTAACTTTGAAAGCAATTTCGATAAGATACTCTGTATATCTACAATCTTAATTTCTTTCGAAACACGGCTAAAAAGGTATTTATCACAATTGCTATCAAGAAAAGTACAATCTATTTAAATAATAAAGTAATTTATTCTTTATTTCAGAAATAAAAAAAATAAGTTTTAAAGGTCATTTTTTGAAGATCTAGATCAGGTCTTGATCTGTAAATACAATAATACGACGGTAAGCAAATCTATGTTTTCAAACTGCTTTTATACATTTTGCTTCAAAAGAGTTAGGACAAGTTTCGAAAATAGATTCCGGTATTTAATGCACCGTTCGATGTGAAGTGAGTGATGGCATTAAAGACATCGTCTCACTGCGGAACTACAGGAAAAAAAATCTACAAATGAGCTACTGGAGTAAAATTGTTTAAATCTTAAGGAAAAAAAAAGCTAAAAGCTAAGCTTCTACAAAATGTAGATCTAAACCCTTAACCCGCACAACATCTTTTACACATTCAAACAAAAGAAAAAAATTGTATATTGACAAAATGGTAACGATGCACAGCCAAATAGCAGGATCGAGTGCCTATTTTTAGCGTGAATAAAAAGCAATGGAGACGAAATGTGCATGTTTTACTTCTTCAAAGTCAACAGTTGTTCTTTTCATAATCTAATTCGACAACATTATTCGATATTGCCCTCTTCAAAGTACCTCCAGTTCAAGCAGCACATCAAATGGCGCCTGATTATCTAAGATCGCCAACCAGCGAGAACTAAGGACTCTAATCATTTACAGACGTTTTTTTAACACCCCATGTCAGGCGCTGAAATTTTTGTATCGCCATCAAGCTCCATGAAAAGATCAGATGTGAGATCCACCTTTCCAGATGTAGATCTATTTTTCAGTGCTTAGTGACACACATTACAAAGCAACTGAACAAACTAGGAAGTCGGTCCAGATATTTTTCAAAACAAATTTTAGTAACAGTTGTCTTTGATTTCTTGAACTTTTTGGGGAGCGCTCCACTTCTAACCCAGTTGAAGACTGCGGGATTCCATAGGTCGGCATGGTCCCCAAGAAAACTCACCTGCCAGAGGTCCGAGGACGGGGTTTTTGAAACTTCCATCCTGTTCTGACTGGCTGAGGCGGCCTTTGATCTTCTCTAGCTTGGCCTCTCTCTCCAGGGCGCGCAGTCTCTCCTTCTCCAGGCGCAGCTTCTCTTTCTCCAGCTTCAGCTGCTCCCGCTCCACCTGGAACAGAGTTATTGTGTTGTGACATTAACATGAATTGATCAATGAAGCTGCGATAGCCTAGTTATGAAAGTGAAAACAATCAGTAGACGAAATCAAATAATAATATCTAGATTGTAGTGTTGCAATTTGTTCCCCTGAATGCCGCGTAGTAATCAGGATTAACGATTACTATAGGCTGAGAGTAGGTCAAAGATCACCTCTTATATGGCATACATGTGGGTACATCATATGGAATACATTAAATGCATCGTATAAGAACATCGTTAATTAAAACTAGATTTACTTCGAAAGTCAACGATACGAATAATTGTTCATTGCATTATATGGCCTAGGGCTATCTGAAACTTAATTTTTATTTTTGTAATTAAATCAGTGTAAAATATATGTTTGCTTCGTGTACCATTCACGAAACTGTTAAAAATCTAATTATCATTTGATTTAAACTTAACGATAGACTATGTATAAAGCTACATTTGAAATTGATAAGTTCCTTTTTTTTGAAAAACACGTGTTGGTATTAAATGTAACTTTTTAATCCTAAGAACAGCCCAAGTACGTCAATGTAAGGATGCTTGGGTGGGATCCTAAATCAAAACCAGATGCGCCTTTATCATGAGACCAACACTCTAAGATCTAAGCCCTATGACGCCCGAATGTTTTCAACAAATTATTTAAAAAATATTTCTTCACCTTAACATACTACGAGGGCAGGTTGATAATTAAGTTCCGTTTGCTAATAACTAGGTCAATTTTCGTCACATTGACCTAAAATTTCATACATATACTCTCGAACCATTTTTCTAGACTTAACTATAACAACAAGTTTGTGTGACGTCATTCGTGCTCATAATGCAGTGACGCGCAACACATTATGTGGTAGCCATGTTTATGAGACAATGGCGACTTCCAATGACCTTCTCATCAAACAGCGCTCTGTTATCGAGTTTTTGGCAGCTGAGGGATGTTCTGCTGCAAACATTCATGCAAGAATGAAGACAGTTTATGGTGAAATGTGCATTTCAGACTGTGCAGTTCGCAAATGGGTGAGAATTTTTAAAGGGGAAGACCCCAGAAAGACAATTCTGCGTGATCGAAAGCGTTCGGGTAGGCCCCTTTCCGCATCGGACACGGCTCATCGAGAGAAAGTTGACTGCATGATTAGAGCTAATCGAAGGGTCAAACAAAAGGAAATTGCAGATGAAGTAGGCATTTCGAAAGAACGAGTGCACCATATCGCCACAACTGTACTGGGTTACCGAAAAGTTTCTGCCCGTTGGGTCCCAAGACAGCTCACTGTAGAGATGAAAGCGCAGAGAAAGGACATGTGTACTCAACTCTTAGAGCGTTACAATGCAGAAGGAGAAGCATTTCTGCAACGCATTGTGACTGGAGACGAATCCTGGGTCCACCACTACGATCCAGAATGTAAAGCCCAATCGATGGAGTATAGGCACAAAACTTCTCCAAGTCCAAGGAAGTTCAAGGTTGTTGCCTCTGCAAGAAAGGTCTTGTTCACCGTTTTCTGGGACATGGAGGGAGTGGTCCACATGGAATTTCTGGAGCAAGGGCAAACTGTGAACTCTGAGCGATATATTTCAACACTCCGAGCTCTCAAACTCCGACTCAGACGTATTCGGCGTGATAAAGACTCAATCCTGCAACACGACAATGCGCGCTCGCACACCAGTCGCCAAACTCAGGACGCCTTAAGGCAACTGGAACTTACGACTCTACCTCACCCTGCATACAGCCCCGATCTTGCCCCCTCTGACTATTATTTGTTTCCCCAACTCAAGAAGTACCTGAAGGGCCATCACTATGACAATGATGAGGAAGTTATCGCAGATGTTCGCAGATGGTGCCGTGGACAGCCGTCTGAATTCTTCGCTGACGGCGTGAGCCAACTAGTGAAACGTTGGAGGCGGTGTGTTGATCGCGACGGTGACTACATCGAAAAATAGAGTGCTAAGTATGTAGCTGAGATATTAAGCTTTCGTTTGACGTATTGTTTATGTATATGCTGTGAAAAATTAAAAAGTTATGATTAAACGGAACTTAATTATCAGCCTGCCCTCGTAGTTTTAGATATATTTATAAGTTTGGGGTAACTCTCCGATAAGAGAACAGCGGCCGTGCCTTGCTCATAAAATGAGAATCATTTTATAGTTTTGTGAAAATTATTGATCACTTTATGGGGTTTCTAATCCAGTGTATACACGGATACTAAAGATTTTATTTCCATTCTTTGCGTATAAATGGCAGTCATTAGTAGTACTAAACGCGACCAAACCCGATATAAACCATACGATATGAGGGCTGTTGTATATTATCGGGAAGCTGTTCGAGCAAATGAAAACAACGACCGATTTATTGTGAGCCTCAGCTGGAACTGGATTGAAAACTGAGTAATCGATCATACGAGTCAAAGTGCTTCACAACGCAAAGGCTAAGAAAGGTACAGGAGAGAGACAGACAGACAGAGACACTGAGAGAGAGAGAGAGAGAGAGAGAGAGAGAGAGGGGGAGAGGCAGATACGAGAGAAAGGAAGACAGAGAGACAGAATTTTACATATAGACAGAGATACACAAAGACAGAGAAAGACAGAGAGAGATAAAATAGACAAAGACAGAGGTAGAGAGAGAGAGAGAGAGAGAGAGAGAGAGAGAGAGAGAGAGAGAGAGAGAGAGAGAGAGAGAGAGAGAGATAGACAGACAGACAGACAGACAGACAGATACGTGAGAGAGAGGGAGACAGAGAGACAGAGATCTTAAATAGACAGAGATAGACAAAGACAGTGAAAGACAGAGAGAGACAGAGAGATAACGAGAGAGAGAGAGAGAGACAGAGACAGACAGACAGTCAGATACGACAGAGAGGGAGACAGAGATACAGAGATCTTACATAGACAGAGATAGACACAGACAGAAAGAGAGAGAGACAGTGTGACAGAAAAACAGAAAGGCAGAGAGAAAGTGAGAGAGAGAGAGAGAGAGAGAGAGAGAGAGAGAGAGAGAGAGAGAGAGAGAGAGAGAGAGAGAGAGAGAGAGAGAGAGAGAGAGAGAGAGAGAGAGAGAGAGAGATGAGACGTATCGAGAGAGAGAGAGGGAGGGAGAGAGAGGGAGAGAGAGAGAGAGAGAGAGAGAGAGAGAGAGAGAGAGAGAGAGAGAGAGAGAGAGAGAGAGAGAGAGAGAGAGATGAGACGTATCGAGAGAACGAGACGCACCATATACGATCCTTGTTGGTCACTTAATCATCGAACACGGACTCCTGTAATAGTCAAGCAATTTGAAGGTGGGCAGCGGCGATGCTGCTGTCTGTATAGATATTGCTAACATGGTACATGTAATTGATCGCTCCATGGGGAATGCTGGATCAAGGATGGGAAGTATACGGGGATGAGGTGGATGGGAATGTTGTATGACTGAAGAGATTAGGTTTTTTCCTGGGGACATGATGACAGAACTGAGGCTATAATATTAACGTATATCCGTACAGGGACGGGCAAATAGGACATCCCTTAATGGTGATATAAGTTTGAATTAAAAAAATATTTGTTAATTAAATTTAAGGTCATCTATCTAAAAGCAAGTCAAGCTATAGAATTTCCCTGGTATAAAGTGCACTTGTGTTATATATACCTGCCTCACTTCTTTTGTGGATCAAAGAGAGATACGGTTTTTTGCCCCCACCCCCCCCCCACACACACACACCACACTTACAGACACACCCTCCGTGGTTCCCAGGAAAAAGCATAAAAACATCCTGCATATTAATGATAAACGTGCTGAGCTAACTCAGCTCTGCCGATTGCAACAGAAGTCTGAATAGAAACTCAATCACGATGAACTCTATTTACATTAAAATAAAAAGTAAAAACTCTCACATTTTCCGAATCATTTGAATCAGGAACTTTAACTGTGGTTGATCGTGACAAACTCTCGTATAATCTATATCGTGCTCAAACAAGACTGTTTTAATACAAAATAGAGAATGAAATATTTTCGGCCAAGGAAAACATTTTAGCGTGACTTTCTTTGAATCTTTTTTTTTTTTTTTTTATAAACCAGTAATTACTGCTGTGTTTGGATACATTCTTATGCAAACCTTGTCACAATAAATGATCACCTGTACCACGCCATTGAGACACTATAATCATGCTGCGAGTTAATTATCCCTAACGTTGCAATGACAACACGAAAGCAAATCCATTTTAAATAGACAAGCGTTCTCAATTTTTTCTATATTATAACAATCATGTGTGTCGATGAGGCGCCTGGAGAGCGGGAAAAAACAAAAGTTGCATGCATTGTAATATTTGTAATCTTTAGATTTTTATGTATGTAAGTTGTATGAAAAAATAAAAGGAATCAACGAACACCTATTTGTAGATGAATGATTATAATGATTGGGCTTTTTAGATTTTTGATATTGATCCCTATTACAACTTTATTGCGTAGTAGCACAGTAAACTAGGACGTCTCGAATATACTCCAAGTCTTGGATCATATCATACGTCTCGAATATAGATTTTAAGAATGGATGACGTTTCGTAATGGAAATCATCAGTCAAGCGGCTTGATTGTAACAAGTACCTTACAACACTTATAAAAAATAGTCAGAACTCAAAACGTCCTTTAGTTTTAATTGAATTATGAAGTCACATTATAATTTACAAAATCATAGCTCAAGTTTTTAGCTTTTTCGCGGTGTTATTTCCGTGTTAGGTTATAATTCATCAGATTTAGCATCATTATTATTATGGCTTAATCAAACAAAAAAACTTTTGGTCTTTCTTTTTTGAAAAGAAAAAAAAAACTATTTTTTATAGTAAAAAAAAGGCAGCGCTGTTTCAGTTTATGTTATTGCTCATCGCTTATTCCTCCGGGGCCGACGCGTCTTTTGCTTCATCGAACTATTTTTTTATGGTGCTAGCAATAACTCACGCTTACCCTTAACGGTTCATGAAGCGACAAATGACCAGACAAGAGACTGGTAGCCGTAAACATCCGTTAACTCTCCAAGATTTACGGATGACCCCACGACCATATCCATATCCATAAATTCATAATGAGATCCTTGTTATAGTTATAGTTTGAAAACTATAAAGATGACTAAGACACTAGAAACCACTAGAAACCAAGTTTGCAGCATTCAACATCTATCTTCGAAATCGTTGCCTCGATAGATGAATCAAGGAAGTATTCTTTACGACACCGACAGTTCATATTTAAATAGTTGCTAAATATTATATCTAGAAGTTGACCTTGGGCCTACCATAATTCACTCACTTTTAACAATAACCATAATAATTATCATGGCAGATTTTCGCAACATTAAATCTATTTAAAGTATTTATTTCCTGTCGTCTATATGTTGCTATGGAGATAATATACAATATGGTGGCTTTTCGCCAACACAAGGTTGTTAGATGGAATCCAAACCGAGACTCCTCTATGATCAGATCATCCAATGTTTGGCCTATGATGTAGACCATGACCTAAAGCTTTAACAAGTTGAAGCAATCTATGGTGCACGGTAGATCTTTGCTGAGTTAAAGTCTCTACATTCGCTTTCTTAACAATATTCTAGACCGCAATTTTTCGGACTGGGATACTGAAAATTTTTGCTTTTTTCTATCGTCTTATTTCTTTCTCTCATGTTGAATCCTTGTCTACCTAACATATTTTTCACTCTAAAAATCACCATTTTTCAAATTATAATCAATTAGACTTTTTAAAAATTTTTATTTTGCGTCTAACAAATCTGCTCTTCCTTTTTCATATTTTTATTCAGAGATTTATCTCACCTTCTGCATCTCCCTCTCCCTCAGCTTCTCTAGCTTCTCCTTCTCTTTATCTTCCCGTGACCTCTTGCTCTTTTGTCTGTCATCCTTCCTCCCTTTACTGCCCTTGCGCTCGATGTCAGGGCTGGACTCTCGCTGACTGCCCTGGCTTGACCGGTACTTGAGCTTCTCCCATTCCTGGTCAGCCACACACCGACCGAGAAAAAAGTGGTTATGGAAAGGAGAATAATAGAGAATAACTAACAGATTACAGGGAATGCGTAGATTAGGGAAATGATTATTATTGTAGAGTAACTCAGTATAGAAACAGACAGGGAGGAATAGGCTGCGAGGGGTAAAGAAGGGGGTTGTAAAGAATTGTGAAAAACCGGAATCTAACGAAGATAGAGAGTTGAAGACAGAAATATGGAGATTCAGGAAGTTACAAAGAGCAAGAGACAGCTAAATAAATGGATGGACAGAGAGCGAGAGCGAGAGAGAGAGAGAAAGAGAGAGAGAAAGAGAAAGAGAGAGAGAGAGAGAGAGAGAGAGAGAGAGAGAGAGAGAGAGAGAGAGAGAGAGGGAGAGAGAGAGAGAGAGATTCCAACTAATTAAGTTGGACTTTTATTGCATTCATTTCTGATTATCGAATACTGCAAGGACACCAATGTATATACATAGAATGAATTAAAGCAACACCTCCACATCAAGTATGAAATCGCCCGCTCTGGCTTCACCGATTCCTTAGATGTACAAAATAACACAATTCATGCGACGCACCTGCATTTTCTTGGAGAAGCTATCCGTCATCCGCCTCTGAATCTCCTCCAGATGAGCCGGGGAGGAGGTGTGAGCGCCAAGAACCTCCAGGGATGTGTGAGACTCACCCCCTATCGTGCCATCTGACGAGCTGTCAGGAACTGAGAAATGGATGGAGATGCATCAGGACAATTTCAGATCATCTCATTGCATACCTCAAACGCATTTCAATTCGATATAAACACGAAAGAGAACCATAGAAACATAAGGACGCTTTTCCGACAAGATACAAAAAATTCTTCACTCAATGAAGTATGACATGAGTTGGTAATGTACAGACATTTTTTTAAATGTTATAAAATATTAATATTTGTTGCACTTCAATGTGATGTAAAAACATAACGTTTTGAAAGTGGTAACTTCACATAAATCAACCTCTAACACGCAAAACAGAAAAAAAAAGTGCACGACGACTAAAAATAAGCAAAAATCAAAACAAAACAAAACAAACAAACAAACAAAAACAAAAACAAAACAAAAACTAAACAAAACATATAATGCTTGAAGTCAAAGAGATGTGTGTAGAAAATAGAAAAAAAAACATTGAAGATGGTTGTTTAGTCGGGAATGCATAATTATAACTAAAAAGAAAGAGTAGGAGAGCGAGAGAGAAAAACAGAGAGAGAGAAAAAGAGATAGAAAGAGGGAGAGAGAGAGAGGGAGAAAAAGAGAAAAAGAGAGAGGGAGAAAAAGAGAAAAAGAGAGAGAGAGAGAAAGAGAGAGAGATAACGCGACAGATAACGAGAGAGAAACAGACTGGTACCCAGGCAGATTGAAAGACACAGTAACAAAACGAAGGACCGATAGAGAAAGAAAGATAATCTTAGATAGGGAAAGGCAGAAAAATAATGAGAGGCAGAAAGAAATGGAGATAGAGAGAGAAATAGAGTTTCAATTTGAGAAAAATCGAATGAAAAAGCAAAGTTTAGATTCCATTTCTTTCAATACACCTAACTTAAATGAACTAAAACAAGCAGTTGTCGTTCAGGAACTACTCTCTTCAAACTGTTCGAATTTTTTTCCTTTTTATTGGTTTAATGTGTTTCTGATTTTTCTCTGACACCTTTGAACTTAACAAATTACCAGAGTTCAAAGACATTGCAAGTCATCATTTGATAAAACATTATGGTGATATTCCATACATCATCAATCAAGCCATTTTTATCACAACATACTGATGTGTGTTTTTTTCTTTTTTTCGATAGGTGCGCCACGTATGTATTTTGCTAATCACATTAAACACTTCAATGAACTAAGAGGTAGGATAAGCACAGGTTACCATCTTGAAGTATTTGTCTATTTGTATAGTTATTTGGTCGACACAGTTTAGCATACTGTATACCTTTATCTATCACAGATCACTCTATCTCTCTGCCTATAAATCTTTTGTCGATGATGCTTTATCCCCATATAATCTGTGCTTTACTAGAATCGCTATTATACACTCTATTCGTTTATTCATTATAATCATGACAAGGTAAACTTTTTTAGATATGTAAACTTACTATTTAATATATACTAGTTCTACATAAAAACATGAATACATCTAGCTCATATATATATATATATATATATATATATATATATATAAATATGTATATTATATATATATATATATATATATATATATATATATATACATGTGCGTGTGTGTGTGTGTGTTTAGTTTGTTTATGTATACACCCGAATTTTATTGTATGTATTTATGCCTTTTTATGTTAATTTTATCAATTTTGAATTTCCCCAAGAGGGCTGAATAAAGTATAATTATCTTATCTTATCTTTTTTTTTATACATCCATCTATCTCTATGCAATATACATATTATATTGTCAAAAGAATGTTGGCAAACATTCTCTATAGAATTTTGACACCTAAGAATATCCCCATTCCACTGAGGCTCTCTTTCGCGGCGGCTGAAATTTTTAATTTAATTTAAATTAAAATATTAATTACAGACATGGCAGGAACAATACATAATATTTTACAGCGATTTTAGTTAAGCACAGATTGTGTGGGGATAATGCATCACCAAGAGAAGATTTAGAGAGGTAGAGAGATGCAAGGAAACAGAAGAGAGTTACTCTTCAAGTAACCTGAAGTACTTCTCAGACCAAAAAAAAATGGACTGCGCTGATTGTATTATCCACATCCAGAATTTATTTAACAAGATAGAGGGAATGGGTGAGAGGGATATACATACCGAGACAGATAGGGAGAGAGAAAGTGAGTGAAAGAGAGTGAGTGTATAAGAGAGAGGCGGAGAGAGAGAGAGAGAGACAAAGACAGACAGAGAAAGAGAAAAAGAGACAGAAAGAGAAAGAAAGAGAGAGATAACTAGATAAATAGATATATAGACAAATAGGTAAACAGATAGAGAGAGAAAAAGAGAGGAAGAGAGAGAGAGAGAGAGAGAGAGAGAGAGAGAGAGAGAGAGAGAGAGAGAGAGAGAGAGAGAGAGAGAGAGAGAGAGAGAGAGAGAGAAGCAGTAAAATCTCTAAGATTTGATTTCAACAATGTTTTCATCTTACAATCCATCACATTTTTAATACCTGTTGTAATATGCCACTGCATCTTACAACATTGAGATTGCAATCTATGACAAAACTACAAGGGTCTCTGAATCTCAGAGCAATCCAAACTGGTTAGCAACGATTTCCCGCAATGACACGTGCGGTTTAAATCAAGTCTGCCTCACGATTAAGTCTGGGCACGATCCGGATCTCCATTATCCAGATCTACGAATCGGTTCAAGCTAGAAACGGTTTATACAAATTCGAAATCTTGACTTAGTGCGAATCAAAGTGTGATGAAAGCAATTATCTCTGAAATATTTATCGATTTTAGATATTCAAGGAAAGAGACTAATCTTAAACTCTTTAACGCTGTTTTTGATTCGATAAAAGTTGAGTCCATGGCAAACCTTCTGAACCGAAATACTTTTACAGTGTTTACACATTTTCGATAATTCTCTGATGGAATGACAACACCATTTTCAGCTGAGATCAATTGGAAATTTTTGTGCGACACTAAGGAGGAGAACGAAAAAAAAAATTGAATCGTATTAAATCATATTGTGGGTTACTTGTTAGTGCAATGATTTTTTGTAGGGTTAATTCACTTGACGAATTTTTTACTAGCTTTTGGGCCTACAACAATAGACAGCTAATGATAAAAATGTCATCCTTTTACAGATCTTTGTAGACGCCTGGTATTATGTCGGTTTTTTTTAATGTGCAGCTCTAAAATCACCCAAAGTAGAGAATTAAACGAAATGTTTTCTCCATACATGTATAGTTTTGTATTGAACTTTTAAAAAGATCTCTAAAGTAGTTTAGGAAGTACAAATTTTTCTGTCTTTTTTTTTTGGTTGGTATTGGCTACCGAAACAAACTTAAATTAGATGTAGATCCATCCGTTTGATAATTGAAAGTCTTGTGTGTAAATATTACAACAGATCGCTTTCGTCTGAATCTTATTTTATTACTTCGAATAATAATTTGGAAGACTAAAGAAAAGCAAA
>JAWDGP010001281.1:227500-240000 GCA_033675545.1 Elysia crispata | reverse complement strand
GGAAAGTGAGTAGAAGAGGTAGAAAGAGAAGAAGAAGAAGAAGAGGAAGAAAGGCAGTCTGTGTTATCTGTATAAGCCTAAAGGCACAATACACAGAGAGAAAACCGAGGTAACGAATCTTTGATGATGCTATGGTGTATTTATGAGACAGCTATAAGCCCCCGGAATGAGTAACGAAGCCTAGGGTCTGATGAAAGGTTAATATTATGGGGTGCGTTTAGCAGTAATCTGATGCCATATGACCTGGAAATAACCGCTTTATCTTTTTTTTTTATGTCTAAAGTGTCAATGTGGCCAAAGTTGTCACGACTAGCTGATCTGCTTTTTTTTTCTTCTAGTAATTGTACTGATTTTATCAACGTGTATAATGATAGCCGAACAAGTGGGTGTATGCAGGAGTGTGTAATGAAGATAGCGATTGTGATAACGATAATTACAGGCCGCTGATATATAGCAATACAGCCGAAAAGAACGAGGATGATGATGATGATGCCGATGATGATATTGATAATGCAAAATAATGATGATTTCGATTGATGATGTTATCGATGAGGATGATGATGACAAGGATGGTAAAGATGTTGATAGTGATGATTGTAACGATATGATGGTTTTGATTATGATGGCGGCGAAAACTTTGTGGTTCTCTTAACGGTTATAAAGAAGAATGTAAGCAGCAGGAAGGCAGTGTTGTTAAAATACATAAGAAGATCAATTAATTGTTGTATATTTTATGATAAAGGGAAGGGTTCCAATTCAAAATATGAATTATGTCGTTTCTCCTTTTATTTAGAGAATGTATCTTTACCGTTCTCTCAATTTTCTACAAAAAATATTACAGACAGATTGAGTCTTCTATAAGGCTTAACACTCAATTTTTGAATCTCAAATATTGAGCCATCCCTCCAGTCATCAGCGATGTATGTTTATTGTTATTTTATTAGAATATCTTGTTCTTTGCCAATATTTTTTTTTATTTTTATAACATTCATTTTTTTTCTTTCTGCGCATTCTTAAATATAACATTCATTTACAATTATGATCAAGGTTAGTTTTTTCATCCTTTTATGTATTGTGGTTTTTTTTTTTTTGGACATATATCTGCCTTCTTTTCAGTCTCCATTTCAGATGTTGGATTGGATCCAGCAAAGAAATTCACAAGATTTGGAAAATCAATGGATCTAGAATCAGTTTGAATCTATGAGTACGCAATGTTTTAGTAACCCCAATGTTTTGAACCATTAAAATTTTATATTTTGAAGAGCGTTATATGATTTCTAAATACTTTAGAATATGCACATTTTCAAATATATTCATTTTTCTGTACAGTATTTTGTCGGTTAATTCTTTTTTCTTTCAAATTCGTTTGTTTCAACCTTTTTCTCAACTCTCTTGTCCCATGACGGTCTAAAATGTTTGAGTAGAGTTTGATCGACAATAATGCGACTTGGGGTTGGTCAAAAAAAAAAAAAAATCTAAAATAGGTTTGAACACAACTCATTTCAACACGCGCATTATGAAACTAATGCAGGTAAATGTACATCAATATTTGTCTACTTCATATTAATGTGATTCCGGAAAAAGCTGACAGTGTACCTCACCGTTCTCTCGCGGTTTATGGTGTCTAAAACTATTACTTTGCTTATTCGGTCAATCCAAAGCCTCGGTCAATCCCCAATCTATTTATAGATCCTTCTAAACGCTCATTATCACATAGGTTTAAATAAATAGGCAGCATAGGTTTCCCGCTACGCAATGCACCTCTAGGCACTTTTTGCGGGAAATCCTAGCCTTATAATTCGCGTTTACAAAGATCTTTAAATAGCTAGGGAAAGTACAAATCCCCCTGCCCTCCAGAATAACGACCGATGCGCAAGCGTGCACTCTTTTCGGAGAACAGCCCAGCTAATTCTATCTTTCGGCAAAAAATCATGGCTTGGACCGCCTGCTTTCTCCCTCGATCATTGCAGATCAATAACTCATTTTTACAAAGAGCTGATTGATCTTTATTTTGCTAGAACTAGCGTAATATAACTTCCTATCAAGATATCTCTTTCTTCAACTCCTGGTTGGATCGATTTCCCTTGATATCCTTTACATTTGAATGTTTCTCAAAGGGAGGTTTAATCTATATGTACGGCATAGTCATTACATTCGACTTGATTGCTCTGTACTTGGAGTCAGCAAGCGTTTCTGCCAAAGTGAGCGATTTAGATCGAATGCCTTGCGGTACCAGAGAACTTAAGAAATGTTTTCCGAAGTTTTTTAAAGAAAAAAAAAGAAATTTTTTGTCACACTGTACATGTACAAAATTACTACTTAAATGTAAAACTGCTTTACACAAATCTCTCATGATCCTGATCTAAATTCAATGGCTTTCGGTAACCATATTCTTCTTATAATTGTTATAGACAAATCAGAACACTACATTTTCCTACATTTTATTTTGTGCATATGTGCATGAACATGTAATAACCCAAAGGCAGCAGCTCAACTAAATTGTGTAAAAAGATAAGGGCATAGAGTAAAAATAACAGAACCCGTACGATAATAACCAAACAAAACTCAAAAGCCGCTAATGACAAAACTGCTCTTCTTCACGGTCGAAATAGCTTGTATAAATAATTGTTGTGACAAGCTTTAACTTATAAAGAGAACATCAGTACAGTTGAGCTGCTGCCTTCGGGCAATTCCGTATCGATGTATATGTAGAATCTCTTTTTGAAGGTTGAAGAACGAGACGTCTATTTCCTAAATGTTTATGAAAACTAAACGGCAGGTGTTAAAGACAAACATTCTTATGAAACCTAAACCAACAGCTTCCTTCAAAGGGTTAAGGCTTAAGAAATATCTGAGCGCAACTCTGATATTTGCCAGCTTTTTACACCTGAGGTAATTGATGAAACTAACAAAACAAACTCGGCCTTGTTCCTGTTTTTGCTAGAGCTAATTTGTTTCTTAAGGTTCTTTTGCATTTACGCCTTGTTTTTTTTTTTTTTATTTCCTCTTCTTATTCTTGCTCTAATGTACTCAGTTTTACCCTTTTTATCCCCACACCCCCCATAATCTTCTTCTTCTTCTTCTTCTTAATTATAATAATAATAATAATAATAATAATAATAATAATAATAATAATAATAATAATAATAATAATAATAATAATAATAATAATAATAATAATAATGATAATAATAATAAAAATAAAAATAATAATAATGATGATGATGATGATGATGATGATGATGATGATGATGATGATGATGATGATGATGATAATAATAATAATAATAATAATAATAATAATAATAATAATAATAATAATAGTAACAATAATAATTATTATAATCATCATCACCGCCATTATTCTCTTTCATTTCCGAATCTTCCTGTCTTTTATTCTTGCAAGCTTTACTGGTTGATATCTTTGCTATTCTCTCACTTTCCCTCCTCTCTCTCTCTCTCTCTCTCTCTCTCTCTCTCTCTCTCTCTCTCTCGGCCTTTTTCTCCCAAAATGATCTTTTTAACATAAAACATTTAATTTAGTTAAAAGATTTATTCTAATCTGTGAAATCTCGAGCACATTATACAGGTACACAGTTATGTATTAGGAGATATGAACTTTGATAAAGAATTAAAGAAACAAATATCTTTCTGATGACAAATGAACAGTGTGATTGGAATCTGTTTCGTACTCGAATTTTATCATGAAATCATACGTAAAACTTTATTTACTCTGCCTGCCGTAGCCGTATGAAATGCTTTCCTAAAGAGAAATAAAATGTTTTGCCAACCAATTACCATGTATCATCAAATAGCGATGAGGAGAACAAAAAGTTAAACATATAAACGCTCTGGCTTCACAGTGAACAAGTTGAACGAAATCTTAAAAGTGACGAAATGAACGATGAAACTATTGTAATAACTGCTTTAGACTATATATTCTATATCTTACAATACGGAATGATGGGTTGTGCTGGCAACAGCCTCTGCTTTATCCTCTCTTTTCCTTACTCACCTCAATTTTCATTATCTCCCTCACACATTTGTCTTCATTGCTCTCAATCTCTGTCTCTTTGTCTATATGTCTGTCTAACAGTCTGTCTGTCTGTCTTTCTGTCTGTCTGTCTGTCTCTTTCTCTCTCTCTCTCTCTCTCTCTTTCTTTCTGTGTCCCTATCTCTTTTTTTCTCTCTTTTTTATCATTTATTTGCTGTCTTATTCTTTCGGTTTCCTAGCTTTCTCATCTCCACCCTCCTCTCTATTTCCTTTAATCTCTCTGTCTGTCTCTCTTTCTTTTGCTTTCTCTCAATCTCTTTCTCTGTACCCCTCCCTAACATAATCTTAGTTAGGGCATTTCCTAAAAAGATTTTTCACTAGCCTATTTTCCTTTATCTTCAAAGGGTATGTCCTGCAGTACGTTCCTGAATAAAATTATTCATATTCCTTAATCTGTTTCAAATGCTTTCAATTCGTATTTTCTTAAAGACCCAACTTATGGAAGCAGGCTTTTAAAAACATAAAATGGTGGAAAAAGCGCGTAGAACATAATCCCATATTGATTCTAAAAAAAAACGAAACAAGAAGCTGAGATTGTTTTTACCACGCCAAAATTATATTATTAGGGAAAAATCTGGTTCGGGAAAAAATTATTTAAACAAAACTTAGTTTGCATTCACCTCTTAAAGTATTAGGTTCTTATAAAACGGTTGTTGGCAAGTCTGAGATTGAAAATAAGAGATAGAATGAAAAAAAGAAGAAGAAGAAGAAGAAGAAGAAGAAGAAGAAGAAGAAGAAGAAGAAGAAGAAGAAGAAGAAGAAGAAGAAGAAGAAGAAGAAGAAGAAGAAGAAGAAGGAAGAGAAGGAGGAGGAGGAGGAGGATGATGATGATGATGATGAGGAGGAGGAGGAGGAGGAGGAGGAGGAGGAGAAGAAGAAGAAGAAGCAGAAGAAGAAGAAGAAGAAGAAGAAGAAGAAGAAGAAGAAGAAGAAGAAGAAGAAGAAGAACAACAACAACAACAACAACAACAACAACAACAACAACAACAACAAGAGAGAGAGAGAGAGAGAGAGAGAGAGAGAGAGAGAGAGAGAGAGAGAGAGAGAGAGAGAGAGAGAGAGAGAGAGAGAGAGAGAGCGAAAAGGGGAAAAAGAGAAGAAGGGGAAAGAAAAAAAAATCTACCGTCTTTAGAAGGACGAAAGTTTGTATTCAACTATGTTGTAATAAGAAGACTGCGATCTTTTACAAGTCTTTGAGTTATACAAAATAGGAATACAATCGATCGAAGCAAACAAATAATGATGGATGAAAGTGAGTAAACACCTTAAATTCGCTGTCATTTTCTGATGAATGCATGGGAACTTTTCTCTGAAATAAAAATACATTTTGCATTACTTGTCATTAATTACGTTTTCATGGAACCAAAATCTTTTGAACGGCCATTAACAAGTAACGATAAATCACACGATCTTTTGCTGGGCAGCCTCCCTATTGGCACTTTTTGCCAGTATGTATAGACTTTAAAGTAGGTTTTAAAATGATTTTGAAATAGCTTGAGAGAAAGTAATCATTCAGCTGTTTTTTTCCGTGTTGTATTAAACTTGTTGACAAAAGCCCCATCAAAGTTTCTTAAAATAAGCCTTCAAATCTAGCTGAAGACAAAGTCCTGCTAAAGAAACCCTCATTATACTCGTATTAACCGCATGTGGATACTTTTCAGAGGGGTTGGATTTACCCGTGAGTAATGTAATATTTCAAATAACTTTACGATAATCGTACGCGACGACCCAAATGCCAGTAGAATAAAAGACTTATTTAGAATTTTTTGGATGCATCATAGCTGGAGCTAAATATATATATATATATATATATATATATATATATATATATATATATATATATATATATATAATCGTCTTTTCGTCATAAAATCATTATTTTAGAAATAATAATATCCATCAATATTGGCATAGACAAAAATATCCTTTCAATAAATCGTGATAAAGATTAGAAATGTGTGAAAATCAAGGAAGAAATAGTTGCGATATTTGCATACAAATTTGTTGAGAAATTCCTTGCTTTTTTTGCTTTCTCTTTCTTCCTGATTATAAATGCGACTGTCCTTACTTCCGACTTGAAGTGTTCCACAGGAAGATACACAGGATTTAATGAAGTGAAGAGGGATCTCTACATTTTGTTAAGCTGATATATTTTGAACTTGCTCTCGTCACGTACATGTTTCGACAGAAAAAAAATCAGATAGGTTAAAGAGAATTAGGGAGAAAATTTTGGGAGGAATAGTTCGAACCGGAAAGAGAAAGACAGGCAAAAGGGAAAAGCAGAGAAAAAAAAAAGGCAGAAATTGGGAGACTGGTAGAGAAAAAGAGAAAGAGCTAAAGAGGAGGAGAGACAGAAATGAGAGATATACAGGAAGTTAGGAGGATAGAAAGGACGAGCGAGAGAGAAGAGAAAAGCAAACAGACGTAGATATAAAAGATTGATAGATAGAAAGATAAAATGGATCGATTCATAGATCGATAGGAGAAAATATAGATGAGAGAGAGAGAGCGAGAGAGAGAGAGAGAGAGAGAGAGAGAGAGAGAGAGAGAGAGAGAGAGAGAGAGAGAGAGAGAGAGAGAGAGAGAGAGAGAGAGAGAGAGAGAGAGAGAGAGGGAGGGAGACAAAGAAAGAGAAAGAGAGAAAGTATTCGGTTTCACTGAGCACTTCTGAAATTAATGTTTTGACACACCCATTTTTAAAAAATGGCTATCTTTTTGTCTTTAAAAAAAAAAACAACAACACATGATATGGTTGTTTATAACTATAGTACAGGTAAATAAAGACACAAAAAGGTGAAGAGGAAAAAAAATAACAGAAAGAAAGACAGCAAAGAAAAGGCGAAAGACAGTAAAAAACCACAGATGTAGAATAAAAATATTTTAAGAAAGGCAAGAAAGTGAGAGAGACATACACAGAAAAAACGAGAGACATACAGAGACATACAAAGAGATAGACACATAAATAGACAGATAAACAGAGCGACAGAGAGTAATGGTTTTTGTTTAGTGCTTTTAAACCATTGTTTTGACACACCTGTTATGGCATTTAAAAAACAATTGGCTTTTTTTAAGTCTTGTCTCAAAGAAGAATATGATATAGCCGCTTAAAACTCTGACACATGTAGTGATAGACACAAAAAGACATACACAAGAAAATAGAGAAAGATAAGAGAGAGAATCGGCAGGGAAAGAAAGAACCACAGATGGGGAATCTGAAAGATTTTAAGAGTAGCGTGGAAAAAAGAGTGAGAGAGAGAGATAGATAGATAGATGCATAGATAGATAGATAGATAGATAGATAGAGAGAGAGAGAGAGAGAGAGAGAGAGAGAGAGAGAGAGAGAGAGAGAGAGAGAGAGAGAGAGAGAGATAAAGAGAACGAGAGAGATACAGTGATAGATAGATAGACAGACAGACAGACAGACAAAAATTCAGGGAGTAACAGTTTCCATTTCTTGCTTCTAACCTAATATTTTCACACACTTGTTTTAGCAGTTAAAATGTGATTATTGACTATCATTTTTTTTTTATTCTGAGGCAAGAACATAATGATAACATAAAATTCTGACTAAATGCTGTAGATCTTTGGAAACTTCGCTCAGCTTTCCCCTTTCTCCTTTCATTCGCACCTTTCTCTAATAAACCCAAATTCTTTCTTTTTTTATCCTTTATGTTTTAATCCTCACACTCTCTCTTTGCTAAGAAAATTGAATGTTTCATTTTTCAAATTTCACCCATGGGTTATTTACTTTGCTCATATTTTCACCATTTATTTTAAGTCTCTACATTTTTTTTCTAGATAAGTAGCTGCTAGTAAGAAAAGTTGAAATATTTGCTGTACTGTTATTTACCTTTGTCGGCACAACTCTCAATTAAAAAAGGAGTCGGATCTGTAAGATACACATCCAAATAGCTCATAAACGTTAACATGTCGGGTTATCTTGTAAAAACATGTGCGCACAAGAATGTTGTTGAGGAAAGCAATTTTTCATCTTTCCACATTAAAAATGTTCATAATGGCGTATACTTATAGTGAACATGGTAGCTTCTCGGAAAAACAAAGAAATTATAATTTTTATTCTAGTGGCATAAAAATAGTTGGTTTATAAAACGAACATAAAAAAATGTATTTTGATTTCGTCCCCGAAGATTAACAAGAAAGAAAATCGATTAATTCTGTAGTTTCCCAATCTGTTTTTAGATCCTTTTAAACGCTTGTGAAATAGTTGTGAATTTCATATTAAGTGCAACAAGTGCACTGCCTTGCAGGAATTCTTAGCCGCGCCAGGTTTTTTTTTAATCTTCGTGATGATGAATATAAAAAATATCTGTAAATAGATTTGGGTTTTACAACATGAATGAATCATTCCGTATTCGTTACCTTAACATCTTTCTCATAATTATATTATTCACGTTAAAACTTTTCATAGGAACTATAACAAAAATAAACATAATTATACCACCTAGTCTAAACCATAGAACTATAATTGTAGCACACGCGTAAAGGAAACCAACCTTTCTCGAGTGGTAAGTAGCAAAAAACTATAGAACTATTGCAGCACACACGTAAAGGAAACCAACCTTTCTCGAATGGTAAGTAGCAAAAAACTATAGAACTATTGCAGCACACACGTAAAGGAAACCAACCTTTCTCGAATGGTAAGTAGCAAAAACCTATAGAACTATTGTAGCACACATGTAAAGGAAACCAACCTTTCTGGAGTGGTAAGTAGCAAAAAACTATAGAACTATTGCAGCACACACGTAAAGGAAACCAACCTTTCTCGAGTGATAAGTAGCAAAAAACTATAGAATTATTGTAGCACACACGTAAAGGAAACCAACCTTTCTGGAGTGATAAGTAGCAAAAACCTATAGAATTATTGCAGCACACAAGTAAAGGAAACCAACCTTTCTCGAGTGGTAAGTAGCAACACAGAAACCGGGCACAGGGTTTTTCCCGCTCCATCATCTTGTCTGGCAGGCGCGATTAAGACTGAACAGCCTTACCCGAGTCTGAGGTCCTGAGACAATACTCTCTGGCCAATCTGTTAGTTAATAGTCTAAAGGGTCGCAACACTGCAGCGCCTATGGGGGAGTTGGCTATAGTATTGTATACTGCCAGAGATGGATGGCCACGCACGATACTCCTCATTCCTGCATTATGTAGTTTAATTCTCTAATTTAAATCCTTAACTGTTGATAAAATATCAAGTTCTATTACATGATACCTTATCTAGTAATACTTATTCGCAGCAAGCAATTTTTTTAGATGGAAAATACTTTTACAGCTCTAATTATTGAATTCATTATTGTTTCCAAATTAGGTTAACCTTAATTTCGGCTAACAAAGATAAAACAATAAGGTCCACTTACACACACTTCACTTTAGTCAAGAATATACACAAAGACACATGGCCAAACCGTAAGCGATAAAACTATTTTTAAGAATAACTATGTAACATTATTGATTTATGCTTAATCAATTTTTTTTCGTTCGTTCCGCGGGTATGAAATAAACTTCAACGGTGAGGCAAAGACTGCTACGAAGTAAATCAATTTGAAAATTCATTAAACTTCCAGGAGAGGGAACAAAAAATGCAATTCTGCGCTAAAGTGATGTGGCAGGGAACATCCACTAGACAGCTTGATATTCCTGTCTGTGATAGTAGAGGACACATTCAAGAATCGCACCAGCCAATCTCTCGCAGTCCCAGGGCCATTCGACAGGCCCAACGGCCCCCTCCCTCTCCTCCTCCTTTCCACGCACCCCTCCTCCCAAATTATTTTCACTCCATTCGGTTCCAATCTGTTTGTGTTCTCCAAATCATTCTTAACCGCCTCTACCCGCCCAGCCACAGACAGTTCTAGTATTGAGTGTGAGAGATACGAAGAATGCGGCAGTCAACTCGACTTGCTCTCTCTGGAAATTAAAAATTAAAGGGAAAAAAATGTCAACAAATACTAATGACTTTTATTTTCCTTTTTTTCCCTCTCTCCTCGCAGTTAAATTGGGTTCACTCAACGCAACACCTTGGACTCCCTCGGCGCCGCCTCTTCCCCCTCCCCCACCCTCCCTTTCTTCCCGTTCCCCCCACCGAAGAAGTCTCATTACCATGCGGTTCCAGCCCGTGGCACGTGCCGCTACGCAGGCTCACGCCACGGGGCTATCGAGACAGACACTCAGCTAGTGAGTAAAGGAGGGAGAGATTGAGATTGGCACTTTGTGTACTTTGCGCTACCTGAGAAGGGCTGTTTCAGTTCCACGAGTGGAAAAAAATACACATCGTTTTAAAACTTTTGATACTTTCTAGACGGTGGTCTTAGGCAGATAACCGGCAAAGATATCACACACCGCTCCGGAATCAAAATGACCCTCTTTCTACAGAGGAACCCTAATAGAAAATTCCAAACAAGAGATAGATTTCAAGTAAACATTCCTGGTACAAGATATTTGTGCCTGAGACGGCAAGATTGTGTGATCGGCAAAACCCCGTTACAGTCTCGTCCCTTTACTAGTGCCGATCCCCTGAAAGTCCAGTCAGTGGAGACAAAGCCTTACATTGTTCTAGGATTTATGAGAATCTTGCCCAAGTGCGGTACCGCTTCTCATTTCAAATAGAAAAATTCTGTATATTTAGCATGAGGTTTCACTTTCTATCAAATACTTTAAATAATAATTGATTTTTTAAATGTCTGTCCAGATTATCAATAAAACTTTATGCTAACGAAGGCAAAGGGCGTAGTAATCTCACCTTCAATGGTATGGAAACAAATGAAGGTATCAAAAAATGTGAAAGATAGTTGAAAAATTATTAAAGGAATAAAAATATAAATAATCAAATTATTCACTCCTTTACTATGTTCGCAAGGCATTGTTTTCATCAGGCGAAAGAATTCCTTCCTTGTACGGTTAAGAGCGTTCTCAGTCATTACTTTGTGTTTGTTCACTGTTTTCACTTCAGTCTGTTTTACGGCGCCTCCACTGATAAAACATTTCAATTGTTTTGTATAAGCTTTTTTTTTTTTCTCGTCAGAATCAGTTTCGTAAAACTTGTAAATTTTATTTCTTGTTACTGCATATGATTTAGCTTAGTTTTTAAAATATCTTTTGAGATATTGTATCCAACTTGGCCTCTTTATTTATATTTTACCCTATTATTGAACATAGCTAAATTTTTCAATCTTGGGTTTTGCGTCAGAATTAAAAAAAAAATCATCTTTGCCAAAATTACAATTTTTATTTGTTGTTACTGAAGATGAATTAACTCGTTTTTAAAATCTCACATGATACTGTATTCATCTTGGTTTGATTATTTTTTTATTGATATTAAAAAAAAAGACACAACTAAATTGGTCGTGTAGAGATGGTGGAAGAACACGCAATCGTATCATAATTATCGTTAATGATTTGTCCTGTTAAAGCGTGTTGTGTACTTTAAGATATTCTGTTTCATTGAATCAAGGATCAAGGGTAGTTCAAGGCTAAAATGCAATAAAACGGTTGAATTAAATTTTAAATTATCTTAATGATGGGAATTTAGAACTGTGGCTTCTTTTATTTCAAAGTTAGCTCCTTCATAGATTACATGCACCGAGAAATGAAAGAAATGGTAAAAAAAAAACAACAAAAAACAAAAACAGATGAGGCAAATAAGGGAGTGTGAGAGAGAACATTCAGGAAAAAAGATAATGAGAAAAATTTGGGGGTCGTGTAGCCATTGGCAAATAGACAGGACAGACACACAATAGTGGCGGAGAAAGGCACTCATTGAGAGAGATGCGTTTGGAGAGAGAGAGCAGAATGAAGAAAGAAAGGGAGAAAGAGACTGATATACAGAGGTAGAGAATGGGAGAGTGGGAGAGAGAGAAGGAGAGAGTGAGAGAAAGAGACAGATAGACAAAGATTGAGAATTAGAGAAAGTGAGAGAGCGAAAGAGAGAGAGAGAGAGAGAGAGAGAGAGAGAGAGAGAGAGAGAGAGAGAGAGAGAGAGAGAGAGGAGAGGGAGAGAGGGAGAGTGACACATCTTGTGATATGTAGCAATAATGACTTAAAGCCAACGAAGTAAAAGAGCCAGAACTTTTAAAAAGGATGACAGGTACAGATATACCGAGGTATTAACAGAAATAGAGAAGGACGAAGTTGAATAACACGATAAAATGAGGCTGAGAAATATGGACAAGTAAACAATATTATTTGAAACAGAAATAATAAGATCTGGAACAGACCGTTAAATATAAAGATAGATAGATAGATAGATAAAAAGATATATAGAGGGTTAGATGGGCATATATGATTTGTAAATCAGATAGAAAAAGGACAAGAGAAAGAGAGAGGAAAAAAATTAAAGAAATGAGTGAGAATATAAGAGAAAAGAATGAAAGAAAGAAGAGAGGGAGAAGGATTGAAAGAAAGAAAGAAAGAAAGACGAAGAAGAAGAAGAAGC
>JAWDGP010001281.1:217500-222500 GCA_033675545.1 Elysia crispata | reverse complement strand
AATACGCGTGTTAATGATGAACGTCATTATTCTGTTGTCTACGTTTGTCGTTAATAATTCCATAATGTGTAATCACTGTGATCTCTTAACATTTGTACAGTGAACAGCAGTCATGGGTGAGAGTCGCGATATCTTGATTACGAGCTGAGGTGCCCTGCATTCCCACTTCTTTACCTATTAGAGATATTTAAATATCTATCCATCAATCATAACTTTTTTTATATCTTATTTATATCTTTAAATAATTCAAAGACTATTAGTCCATCAACATTTAGTCATAAAAGAGATATCAAATAAAGATAGATATTATCTATCTTTATTTGATACCTTTTGATATGTCTATCTCACTTATGAACCATGCTATAGAGCTAGCTAGCTTACCTTTGCATAACTGCAACTTTACTCGTTAAAAAGTCTTGATGCCTGCTTCAATCTCTTTCTCTCCCTCCTTCTGTCTCTTTCTCTGTCTGTCTCTGTCTCTGTCTGTCTGTCTGTCTGTCTCTCTCTCTCTTTTTCTTTCTCTCTCTCTCTCTCTCTCTCTCTTTGTCTCTGTCTCTCTCTCTCTCTCTCTCTCTCTCTTTGTCTCTGTCTCTGTCTCTCTCTCTCTCTCTCTTTGTCTCTGTCTCTCTGTCTCTCTCTCTCTCTCTCTCTCTTTGTCTCTGTCTCTCTCTCTCTCTCTAATATTTAAAACAGATGTCCTTACCTGTTCCGATCTCGATGTAGCTTCTGTGTCAATACGAGAAACTAAAGGAACCACAACTAATGGATTTCTGGATGAATATCCACTTAGCGAAGATCCCTGACCATCTTGCTGTGCCCCACTGCCCAGAACAACCCCGCTGTCCGTTGGCTTATGGTCGCCACTAGACATCTGGGAGGAGGGAGGGCTCATGTCGGCAGGGCTGACCGAAGCACCACTCGTCGAGTGACGGCTATGGCTGCCTGAAGACTTTCCCAGATCCCGAATACTTCTGATTGTTGTTTCCAAATCTTCATAAAGCTTTTGTCCCGTTAGAACTTTCTTCACTCGCGCCCACTTGGATCCTGATTTCGATGATTTTGATTTCACACCGGATTTGCTGCTGAATATACTTCGTCCAGTCTTAGACTTAATTCGCTTGGTTGTCTCCCCTTCCGATACTTCACCTAGTGAAAGCTCTGATGGGACTTCCAGGGAGCCGGTAGAAAAGCTCCTCTTGGGCAGCCCAGATTTTGACCGTTTAGGTCTCTGTTCGGAGGATGAATCTACAAATTCTAGATAGTCTAGTTCGTCAGCGCTTGATAGCCTAGACCTTCTCGATGCCGCTGCAGCACCGCCATTTACTTTGCCTGAGACGTCAAGCAGGCTTGTGTCACGGCTTCCTGGCTCCCCTTCGCTCTTCTTGGGATAATGATGGTGGTGGCGGTGGTGAAGATGGCGCTGCTTTTGCTGTTTGGCGGGCATCGTTTTGTACCTTGCCGGCGTGCCACCAGCTTCGTAGGCCGCCAGATCTTTACGCGCTTGGAGCAAAACTTTGGTGGACTCCAGGTAATGGCACCGCTGGCGGAGTCGACTGTTCTCGTCTTTTAAGGATCCCAGTTGCTCCATCAGACGCACAAGGTTGTCGAGGTGCTCGAGCCCAGGAGCTGGGGAGACCTGAACAGGCAGACATTAGTTTTTATAAAAATGCTGCTAAATATAAATATAGAGTTTGGCCACAGGATAACCCTATTCAATTATATCTAGTTTATGGCAGTAGTTATGATGGCTAACCTCATGCCAATTTAATCTTGATATTTAGGCCAATTTCAGAGTAATTATAGAGGAATTAATGAAAAATAATATTTTTTTTTTACCGAAAGTTATCTCTAGCATGCACAAACCTGATCGCGACTCGTATGTCTGACTTTGGCCACTTTTCTATGGTGGTAGCCTTCTTTCTTGTGATAAATTTAGTTGATTCGTTTACCAATGGTGCTCTATGTTCATAATTGAAAAATGTATTGACAAAAGGAATGTGCATCCTTTTCAGAATGATAATCGCTGCCATAGGTTTTGATTTATGCCATATTTACCAATAGACTTTTTTTGGAGGGGGAGGGGGGGGGGGGTTGGAAAGCTAACCAAGCAGTAAGAAGCTTGAAGACACTTGATTATTAGGAAGGCGTCTACGTAATATAGACGTTTTTTATGAATAAATAATGCTCTCTCATTCCAAGAAGTAAAAATTAACAAGAAGCAGGTTACCTTTGGGCTCGGCGACCGTTGTTTCTTGGCGCTTTTCTTGGGCAGTGACAGAAAGCTCTCCTGGAGGCTCTTCTCCTGCTGCGCGAAGAACTGCATGACGTCTCCCACGTCGCGGGGTGAAGGACGCGGGGAGGAGGAGGGCGTCTCGTCTGAGAACTGCACAGCCAATCTGCTGCTGCCCATCTTTTTGGCGGCTTCTCTTCCTCTTTGGCTGGCCAGTTGCTTGCTCCTGTCACTTTCACCTGTTACCCTTGCAGGGTGGCGCGGTATAGCTTGGGTGTCTCCCGTCGAAAGAGTGCTGGTTTCGTCTGGTATTCAGTCGCGTGTGAGTATACCGGCATGGTTAGAATTGTTTGATGGAAAGCGCTAAGTACTTAAACATTAAACAACTCTACAGTTTCAAAATGTATTAACTGTACACTAGTGACTAGATAAAAACAAAACAAGGAACAAATTGAAGAAAAAGTAAAATTCTGATGGTTTTCATATATATCACGACTAGGGGTTCACCCTATCTAAATATTCGCAGTGGAGGGAGAGAGAGAAAAGAAGGAAGAGAGAGAGAAGGAGGGAGGGAGAGAGATAGAGATAGAGAGAGAGAGAGAGAGAGAGAGAGAGAGAGAGAGAGAGAGAGAGAGAGAGAGAGAGAGAGAGAGAGAGAGAGAGAGAGAGAGAGAAATAAATAAAAGGTGGATCACAGAGACAGACAGAAAGGCAAAAGAAGACAGGTATGGAGATACATAATTATTATTTTCAATGATATCAATGGATACATTGGCCATTCATATATATATATATATATACATATATATATATATATCAAACCACACCAATACCCTCTCTCTGCATTCCTGTCTTACCCACCTGGCTTCTGCCCTGCTTCAAGAAGCCTTGTTTCTTCCAAGTGTGCTTGGTTTCTGGTTATCGTGTCCGATTCCTGCCCATGGGGAGCAGCAGGTATCCTAACTCCACCATCGCCCTCCTCTCCAGGTGTTTTCTTGGTTAGGATGGTGGAGGGAGCCTCTGCTCCCGCTGGACGTTGCTGACCGCCCATGTGTGCTTGTGGTTTGAGAGACGCTGGGGCGGCTGCCTCGGTCGCTGTCACCCTCGCTCTCTGAGGCGTTGGGCTGCCTCCCTGGCGACGTCCAAGCTGGGGTGAAGTGGCTCCAAGCTTTTGAGGACCACTGACAAGTGAGGCCGAGGCAGCTGCCCCGCCGTAGGTCAAGCTCGAGGTCTGAACAGGGGGTTGCTTTACTGTGACAGTAGGGGTGGATACAGACAATGACGCACCTACCGCTCGAGGGGAATCATTGTCACGTGATCTTTGCAAACGACTTGATACTGAGGGGGAAGTTCGTGAGGTTGTAGCCCTTGCGCTACTGTCAGCACCTGATGACTGAGGTGTTGCTGAAGATGTACCCTTGCTGGTTGCTGTAGAGCTGGTTGGATCAACAGATGAGGATGAAGTCGTGGCGGGCGTCTCCATGATAATCCAGCCTCGCTCTAATGTTATGGGAGTCAAGGAACGACGTCGGATGTTCTGGAGCGCCGGGGCGACGCTCAAAAACTCACTTCTAACTACGGACTGCCCGCCTGAGAGCCTTTCCATTTATCTCATCTGGTCTAGTGACCTGGAAGGAAAGTGTTCAACAATCCCTATAATCAAACGACATAAAATGCAATTATAATATTGAGAAGATTATCATATAAAAAAGGGATAAGGTAATTCATAAAAGTAGAGAAGAAATACGAGCACGGCAGGAGGAAAAAAAACGAAGAACAAAGAAAAGAAGGAGGAGGAGAATACTACTACTACTACTACTACTACTACTACTACTACTACTACTACTACTACTACTACTACTACTACTACTACTACTACTACTACTACTACTACTACTACTACTACTACTACTACTACTACTACTACTACTACTACTACTACTACTACTACTACTACTACTACTACTACTACTACTACTACTACTACTACTACTACTTGTAATAATTTTACTACTACTACTACTGCTACTTCTACTACTACTACTACTACTACTACTACTACTACTACTACTACTACTACTACTACTACTACTACTACTACTACTACTACTACTACTACTACTACTACTACTACTACGACTACGACTACGACTACGACTACGACTACGACTACGACTACGACTACGACTACGACTACTACTACTACTACTACTACTACTACTACTACTACTACTACTACTACTACTACTACTACTACTACTAGTAGTAATAGTAGTAGTAATAATAATAATAATAATAATAATAATAATAATAATAATAATAATAATAATAATAATAAGAAGAAGAAGAAGAAGAAGAAGAAGAAGAAGAAGAAGAAGAAGAAGAAGAAGAAGAAGAAGAAGAAGAAGAAGAAGATGAAATAATAAAAAAAATAAAAAAAGACGAAAGAGGACAATAGTTAGACAATCCTTTTATCACTGAAACTGATAAGAAAAAAAACAACAACCCAAAACAAAACAAAACAGAAACCCCCACAAAATAATGCATGCTGTGATTAACAAAACGTGCAACGCCTGAGAAGGGGTTAATCAATTCGCTAGTGCTTTTTGAGCTAATGGCCTCGCAACATCCTCGAAGAGCTCTACGTTACTTGTTCTTCTGCACCACATAATACCATCTACCTAATAGCTGAAGTAGTTTGTGCCAACACAAAGTAGTCTACTGAACCACATCATATTAACCCGTGATAAAAGCAAAACAGGTAAACAAA
>JAWDGP010001281.1:207500-212500 GCA_033675545.1 Elysia crispata | reverse complement strand
CCTGCACTTCCTGTAGGCGATTAGCTATTCTGTGCCCCAACTGGTGCGAAAAGCATAGAAATGCACTAGGATTAAATTCAGCCCTAGAGGCAAAGACTAGGTGCAGCCTTCTTCGAGCCTTCGCATAAGACTGGCTAGATACGATCCGACCAGATAGTCCAAGCAAGAACTTCCACACTATCATCCAGCGCCCTATCGACTGACAATCAGGCAATCCCCCCCCCAAAAAAAAAAAAAAAAAAAAAAAAATAATAATAAAATAAAAAGGTAAATATTAAGACAAAAAATACAAAAAAAAAAAAAAAAAAACAACATTTAAAACACCCTAAAAAAACCCCAACAAAACTCCAAAACAATCAAAAACAAAACTTTCCTTAAATCAAATTGAGGGCCGTTGAAAAAGCTCTTCGTAACAGCTTCATGACTAAACTAAGGAGCACGCACCAAAAGACCGTAAGCATAACGTTTATTGTCAAACAGTCCAAGAGCTTCTGAATATCATATCTAGTGAGAACTGACGATTGTCATCTTTTACCCAAGCACCCGCTTGATCTGTAACTTTACACAGAATGACTGACCCCATGGCAAATCTTAATAACAGAAAACTATGCAAGACTCATATAGAGGCATAGATTTTGTAAGCTGAGAGATCACGATATCGGAAAAGGGAGTGTCGACAAAATGAACACGAATACATAATTATGATAGAAAGAAAAGCAACAGAGAGTACGTCGAAGACGACAATAGTGCTTAATCCTGATATACTCACCAGTTGTAGACATTTTCCACTGGACGTGTAACATCGTGTCTCTTGTGGCGGAAGATCTTGATCGCTCCCTGACTAAATGTGGCAGTCAAGAATTGCATTTAAGAGCTTGTTTGGCATAAGGATGATGTTATTTCGATGACTTTAAAAGCAGATTTTAACAATAGCTTTTGTTGTCAAAATGATGTTTGCAGTCCTAAGATGTCGCACAATAAGTTCTGATCTTCACTTTTTGTTGTCTACTTCTTGTTCCTGGCATTCCTTTATTACTGGGCCTCACTTTTCGTTTACATTCAGACCTGGAAGAATAGAAGTCAGAAAAAAAAACCCTCTAATGAAAAGATATTTAAGCAATGCATAGACTTTTTCTCATTCAAAATTAAAAACGTTCTGCTGAGGCTCTTTCGACATATAGGTTGACAGTTATGTTTAATATTCAGGGTGTGTGGTTTCATTTTTTTAATGTCGACCTTCTGAACTTATCAAAAGGGATTTTGTTTTAGAGGAAATCGCGAGAAATATTGTGCCAGCAGTTAGAATTCAATATTTCATAACATATTTCGATACATTATTTCTACGAAAAGAAACCTTGAAGCAAAGAAAAATGTTTTCAAACCAAATGCCAAAGTAAGTTATGGAAAAAAATGCTGTTATCTTTTTGATACTACAGAAATACCCTGCCCTAAAACGCACTTTTCTCCGAACAAGCATTTTTTCTGTACTTTTTATATTTTAATCATTAGTCATTAGAACTTTAAAAAATAAAAAGATTAACCTGCATCTCATTTTGTCCAACCTCTATCATACTTTAACCCCCACCTCGCTCTCCTTTTATCATTCTCCCTCCCCAACCCGTCCCCTCTCCCGTCTCAGTCTTTACCTACTCCCCTCTCTATAACTGCCTTCATCGTATCCTGAAAACCTATCACTACCTATAATCAGGCATACCATAACGCTGGCGTGAGCAGATTTGAGCATGCCCAGACACTCACATGTAGGCCTATTTCTGGTTGCTCCAGTGAGCACACCAATTTTATCTCAGAAGACAGCAACCTGTCTGGCTGGGAATTATTGTTCAAGGCACTTTACAGATAGGTGAGGCGAGATGGGAAGGTGAGTCATACAGGAGAAGATGCGAAACCCAAGAGAGAAAAGTGGTCAAAATGTAGAGAGTGAAGGGAGGGATTAATGTTATTTGGATGTAATCCATGACAATAATAATAATAATAATAATAATAATAATAATAATAATAATAATAATAATAATAATAATAATAATAATAATAATAATAATAATAATAATAATAATTATAGTGACTTATCCTTCAACATATCATCACAGTCCCTATCACCTTCGTCGTAATCATCATCATCGTCATCATCTTAATCAATATTACCATCAGTATAAAAATTAACGTCATTGTAGCTTCATCTTCAAAATCATTATTATTATGATTTTCGCCATCACCTCCATTATAACCTCATCCATTTCAGTAGATACTTTTGTACGCATATTTAATATCCTTGTCAATATCGCCATCATCGTCACCTCCATCATCAACTACAGCAACATTCATAATATTATTATCACCAACATGATGAGCGTAAAGCACAAACAAATGCATCGTTATTAATATCTTTAATACATCTTAACAGTCATCCTTAAAATTATCTTTATTGTCATCCTTAACATTATCTTTATTGTCATCCTTAACATTATCTTTATCGTCATCCTTAACATTATCTTTACAGTCATCCTTAACATTATCTTATTCATAATATTATCTTTATAGTCATCCTTAACATTATCTTTACAGTCATCCTTAACATTATCTTTACAGTCATCCTTAACAATATCTTTACAGTCATCCTTAATATTATCTTTACAGTCATCTTTAACATTATCTTTATAGTCATCCTTAACATTATCTTAATAGTAATCCTTAACATTATCTTTACAGTTATCCTTAATATTATCTTTATAGTCATCCTTAACATTATCTTTACAGTCATCCTTAACATTATCTTTACAATCATCCTTAATATTATCTTTATAGTCATCCTTAAAATTATCTTTACAGTCATCCTTAACATTATCTTTACAGTCATCCTTAACATTATCTTTACAGTCATCCTTAATATTATCTTTATAGTTATCCTTAACATTATCTTTACAGTCATCCTTAATATTATCTTTACAGTCATCCTTAACATTATCTTTATAGTCATCCTTAACATTATCTTAATAGTCATCCTTAACATTATCTTTACAGTCATCCTTAACATTATCTTTATAGTCATCCTTAACATTATCTTTATTGTCATCCTTAACATTATCTTTATAGTCATCAAACTATCATCAGCAGCATCATGTTCTTCTTTCCTATCTCTTTTTTTCTTCTGTTAATGATAAAAAGATAAAAAGAATGATAAAATATAATAATGATACTGTTCCTATATCCCAATGAATGTAACATCAACAGATTAGTTTTAACCTCAGTCCGTAATGTCCATTAAGGGAAGATTGTTCGAATGCGTAATCTTAACTTTATTCTCAAACCGGTTTCAATCGAAATGGATAAATTGTTTGTTGTCATTTGTTTCTAAACCTGCATCATATAAGAGCAATGTGATTGAAACCTATACAGACAAAAAGGTTGACTAGACTACCGTCCATAGCCCGAGCAAAGATTTGAACTCAGGGAAACTGGGGCAGATGTACCTCTTTAGCTCTGATGACTGAGCTAACAAGCATTTTCTGAATATGTTGCTTTATATTTTTCATTCAATACTATTTCGCTATTAAAGAAAACTCTCTTTGGCACCAATTCTATTTGACATGAAAACGTGAAAAGGAAATGTAGATAGATTCTTTGTACATCAATTAGTGTGATGCCTTAGGAACGTATGATAGCGGAAACATTTTCATTTTGAATACCATAGCAGTTATAGTTCATTAGCGTGACAATCCTACTTTCTTTGAAAATAGAAACCGCTTAAGAGCGTGTGTCTTAGAAGGGAGGTATTTTTCCGTGTGAACTTGTGAAAGAAATAATTCCGTATATAATCGTCAAGGGACACAGAATGTTGACTGTAAAACGTGATGAGATGCCCTAAAATGATGTTTCATTCAAAATCTGTAATATGAAGCAAAAAAAAAAAAAAAAACCAGCAACAACCCAATAAATATTACATTATATTTCTGATTATTAATTCGCCAGAGCTAAGTGAAATATAATTATGCAACAAAATAAACTGAATTCGATAAAGCTCCCTTTTGAAGTTTTGTCAGCTGTGCTAGATGAGACTTTAAAACTCTTCAGAACTCTTCAGAAATCATTTCAGAGATATTAGGGCAAGGAGATATAAAAAAATAGTATTTTCTTATCCTTTTGTTTGATATGTGTTTCTGCTTTCCTGAATAAAACCGGAGACGGTTATATATAATTCAATGCAGGCAGTGAAAAACTCTCCTCCTCCGACCCCCCCCCAAACCCCCCCCCCCCCAAAAAAAAAAAAAAAAAATAACAAAAAACAAAAAAAGCAAAACAAAACAAAAAAAAAAAAACGTACAAAAAACAAAAACAAAACAAAACAACGACAACAACGAAAAACAAACAAAAACACTAAAAATCTCAACACACAAACCTGCCCAAATTCACTATTTACATGGACTTCCTGGAGTGGCGGCTGTTGAATGATTTCAGATAAAGTTATAACAATAGCCATCACAATTAAGATTGCTTTTCCTCTTAAATTATTTTCGTTTTGGAACGCATGAAAAGGTTTTCGGTAGATATTAAGAACTTAAACAATAATGTTAATATACAATTACTCCTGGCGACAGGTACAACATAATGACCTACTAAATGAATACTTCTGTCCTTCATCCTATTTTCTTTATTCTTACAAACATAACGATGTTCATTCTGGCGCAATCGAATCTGTTTAACACCATCAGGCTCTTATACGGAAGAGCCTAGGCTTCGAACATTCTCGTCAATTGTCAAAGAGTACGGATTGTCAAAGACTAGTGAGAAAGAGTCAAGATATTTCTTCTGCTTGATAGCACTAGTTAGTGACCACTTCTAAAAATTTCTTACGGTCCTCAGCAGCGGGCTCACCACAAGTGTAGTAACTCAAAACAGATTTTTTTGATGAGTGTTATGTTGTATGCTGTATGAGTAAAACTTACTCCAAGGTAAGTAATCCTTGTGCGAATTTTTTTCCTTGG
>JAWDGP010001281.1:195000-205000 GCA_033675545.1 Elysia crispata | reverse complement strand
ACTACTACTACTACTACTTTTAATAATTTTACTACTACTACTACTACTACTACTACTACTACTACTACTACTACTACTACTGCTGCTGCTGCTGCTGCTGCTACTACTACTACTACTACTACTACTACTACTATTACTTCTACTTCTACCACTCTTCTACAGCTGCAGTTACTACTCGTACTTTTACAACTTCAAATTTAACCATCACGTTATCTGTGTAAATATATTTTATCGCCCTGCATCCTCCACCTTTTTTAAACTTTCCTTCTCTCTTTCTCCCAGTTTCCTAATGCCTTCCCTCCTCTCCCTATTTCTCTATCTTCAAGACTTTTTCTCTACCTGCTTCTTTGGAAAGGTAAGCTCCTTCACGGATCTATTTAATGATTGCTCAATATAAAGAGAGATTATTTTGATTATGCCTTCTTTCCATTCATCCAAATGTCCGATGTTTGCCTACTCCTGTATCTCTTTCTCGCTCTTTCTCTTTCACTCTCTGTAGAATACTTCTGAATCCCCTTGTTTCCCACGATCGGAATTGCTAGATTTAGTAAAGTCTTTGGCATCCTTATCTCTCTATGTCTCACTCCTCACTTTCCCAAAGCCAAAACAAAAAAAAAAAACAAAAAAAAAACAAAAAACGCTAGCGTCCTCGCATCTCAAGCATTCCATACAATGTAAAGGTTTTCTGCTAAAACCGCAGTAACACACACACATACACGTCAAGATGTACACACACATGCATACACATTTATAACATATCAAGGGCACGTGCGTTGAGCTAGTTCGGCCGAGATCCTTCCCAGACTCCTTGCAGCTCATCTATACATCGTACTCCTTACTAGATTAGGAGGAGAGACTGGAAACCTCACGAGCCACATCTAGATCTCGATCTACCTGTACTCGCCTACCTGTGCCAGCGTGTTTTACACTTCTGCACCTAGATTTCTAGCTGGCTGGGATCTGGGAGAAGCAGAGTCTACCTTGAGACCCTTCCAGAGAGAAGGCAAGAAAATGAAGGTATAGACATTGAGGAAAAGAGAAAAAAAGAAGAATTCTCTCGAAATAATACGCCTGGCTTGCTGGATAACAGTTTGGTAAAGAGGTCTGGCAAACTCTGGTTCGCACGCACAGTTATTTATAGCCCGATGCTCACCTGAAATCTGGATATTTGTGCTATCTTTAGCCGAAAGGTAATAACCCTGCGACAAGCAACGACGAGCTGCGTAAGTGGTAGCGAATAGAGGCGAAGAGAGTTCGTGCATTTGCAAACGTGTTTAGGTGTGAGCAAATACACGCACGTGTATGAGTATGTGGCGCAAAACAACTTTTCTCAAATAGACTTTGACTGTTGCGTTTCGAATAATAAATGTCCATGAGTACAGAAAATACTGTGCACTTTTATTTGCAGTAGATAAGCGTTATTAATCGAAGAGAGAGATAATGGTGGACTGAAAAATAAGAGAGAAAAATGATGAGTTCGCTCTATTTTTATTCTGTTATGATGTTGAAAACCTTATTTAGAGCACAGGATCAACCATAAGTGGCTTCGTTAAGATATTACATAAAAAAAAAAAGAAAATCAGTTCAGAGAGATATGATAAACTCAGTCCTGAGAGATAGATGACGCAATATTACACGGCTGTCAGACTGAGGATTTTTGATGAAAGTAAAATAAGTTATTAGTTTACAAAAAAAAAACAACAAAAAACCGGGAATGTCCTGCTTGATCAAAAGTGTACAAGTTTCGGACATTTCCTTTTTTATTTTTACTTTATCATAGAAATTGGTTAATTGTAATAGTAAAGCTATACAATATATCTATTTTGAAAAATGATTTTGTGGCCACATAAATTTACTCTACGCAATTGTTTAAAATAAATCACGAACCGACTTTGCATCCTATTGTTTTCATCTTATGAAGTAATAAACATTTTATCTATATTGATCATATTTGTTAGAGTACTTGAGACTAAATATGGAGCTTGGATTAATGAATCAAATATTCGGCATGTGTGTAGGTTGCAGCACTCGCATTGTTTAAGATTATCAAAGTATGAAATTGTTACAGAAACTAAGACGGTCTTTTTAGGAAACTTCGCTGACTAATCTCGGTGTAAGGGATGCGGGTTTACAAAGAGAAAAGCTTCGTAGATAGAAGTAGAAATCATGATATATATCCAAGAATCTGAACCAGTCTGAAGTATTTTTTTGTTGTGGCTTATTCATCACTACCACGCTTTAGTTTTTGCGTGAATCCGGTCACGTTAGAGCATTTACATCAGGGCCTTTGAGCAGTTATGGTTTCTTTGTGCACTTTGATTTTTAACAGTTTTTGTATACAGGCATTACAGATGGTTGATTCTAAATAATGTGTGGTTATCTTTTACTGCTCTTTATTTAAAAAAAAATGTTGAAACCAATTTCTATATTTCAAAAATTAATTTAATAAGGAATGCACCCATCTCAAGTATTCTTTAAAATTATTCGAAAAATCATTTCGCAAAGTAGAATAGCGCTTAGAGCTCATGAATTATGAGCTCGTTAGCATAAATATTAAAACACAATTTTTAGACTTAGGAACCTAAATCAATCTAAAACATTGACACTCTGAAATGCATCATTAATTCAAGCCAGATAAATATAAAGAAAGAAATTCCACAGCCGTACTTAAGAGTATCGTTTAGCTGTCATTAAATGCTTTTCTTTGTGGAAAGAGCACAAACCATCTAACGTATCAGGATGTTCTTTGAAGATTTTAAGTCCCTGCAGGTTTTCTGACCTATATTAAAGAATTTGTCCAATGATCTTAAATTCTGTGCAGGAAGAAAATGAAGTGCATGGCATGCTTCCTAAACTATCATGTTATTATGAAGTGGGCTGACTGATTTAATGGGTTTGGATGTTAACAAATGATTTCAATGCTTTCTCAAATTATTAATTTTTTCTATTATTTTCCTCCACTTTACGGGAGAAGAAAACAGTAACATTATGTGGCATGTTTCAGAAAGTTGGCAAGACGTTAAATATGTTATAAAAACATAATGATCAACTTTGATCTTACCACCGAGAGAGAGAGAGTGAGAGGGACGAGAGAGAAAAAGAGAAAACGAGATAAATGAGAGATAAAGAGAGAGAGAAAGAGAAAAAAGAGACAAAGACAAAATGAGAGAGTTATTGATAAAGATAATTGTTCGTAAATCAGTATAAAGATGACTATATTAGATATTGTTAAAGTGATGATAAATGAAAAACATTAAAAAGCAGCATAGAATACACAAACGTCTAGATAAGAACTTATCGGACAGCTTACAGCGGCGTGGAGAAATAAATATGAACTGAGTCATCCTGTACGTGTGGCAAGTAGCGATATAGAGTCCAGAAAAAGCAAATGGGGAAATGGCCTTGTATCTCCTTCGTTCAGGTTAAACGCCTTGTTTACTCGATTCAATATGCGGGATGGGGTGGAGGTGGGGGGTAAATAAAACACAACAAAAGAAAATCAACAAAACAGTTTGTTATCATGTTTCAAAATGAAATGCCTTTCTGACTATAAATTGAAAAATTAAAGTTAAAAATTGCTGGAAACAACAGAAATAATTATAATTAATTCCGTAATTCTAAAAAAAAAAGTCTCCAATAACGTTAAGTTAAGTATATAATTATGAAACTAAAAGTGGCAATAAGCGTTTGTGCATATTGAATAGAACAAAGCAGATTGAGCTTAAAATACACTGAATACATTAACTGAATTTTCCTTCACACACTGAATTCATTTTTGAACACCGTATGCATTTTGCACAGCATTTTCGCTTTTATATATATATATATTTTTTTTTTTTGGCCGGGGTCCTTGGATCAAAACTCAAAAAGGCGCTATTCATCAAGGTTGTAGGCGTGTTTACTCTGCCCGCAGCTGGTGGAAGTGATAACAACTTATACTTAGCTGAAATCAAGGATCAAGGTAGCTTGTGATAAGGCCAAAAAAGTGCACGACTGTGACGAAAGAAAAACCATTAGGCGGCATCTTTTTTGCTTTTTGTTAAATGTTAAAATCCTTCATTTTGTTTCGTCAAAACTGTCTTTTCTTTCTATTATCTTCCTTTATATCTTTCTTAGACTGCACTCTTATATTTCTAGCAGGGAAAGAAAAAATTTACTAGATTGAAAAAGACCACGGGCACATGAAAAAAAAATTATCGATTAATTCATTTATCGAAAAATAGTTCATAATTAACGAAAGTGACAAAGACCATTGAACCTGAGCTTGAAGGAAATAAGATAAGAAAAACAAGAAATTGCCTCTTCTATAGGCAATTTCAAAATCGTATCAAAACATACTTTAAAGCATGGATCAGTTTTCTGTATTTCCCTATATAAGAAGCGCTACCATCTACGTTAGGGAATAAAGACTGATGAAAAGAGCTCACGCTTATATCAAATGATCCGACATTTGCACCCGCAATCATCATATCACAAAAAAGACCCCCCCCCCCCTAAAAAAAATAAATAAAATAAAATAAAATAAAAAACAAAACTATGTTCTTAAAATATGAAAGATCAGCTAATACTGTGCTTTCCAAACCTATTCACAGATCCTGTCGAAAACTTATTAGGAGGCTTTGAATTCCCGCAAAAAGTGCCTAAAGGCACACGGCCTTGGAGGGATTTAAAGCTGCCCATTTATTTTAGCCTACACTTTAATGAATGTTAAAAGGCTCTACACAAATTGTTAGTGAGAAATTCTTAAGCTGACGACTTTCTCATTATGCGAGTGTTGAGCAGAGCGAACCGGATGCTACGAGAATACGTGGCTAATTTTGTAAAATTCCAAATCTATTTACAGTTCCTTAATCAGCCATTGTCGTAAAAATACAAACAACATATTAAACACCCGAGGCAGAGGACCTGTAATTAATTTTTGCAGGATTTTATAACCTTATAATGATTGTTTAGAGAGATCTTGAAATAGATTTGGAAGGAACAGAACTTGTCCAACTTATTTAGATCAAATAGTAAATTTCCAGGATGATAGCAGCAGAACAGATAACATGCTGGCAGTGAGATACAAATTCAGCACTTTGTGCTAATGTTTAGCCTATCTTGCCCAGCATAAGTGGCGTAATAGAGATTTGTTTAAGGCATTAATTTATTAAAATAAAAATCGTATAAATGACTTTCCATTAGATCCGATTTGACAGAGTAAATTATTCATAAATTTACACACATAATTATGATTATGTTTGATGCAGATCTGTCTGTGAAAATTATATAACACAGAATTATCAGAGTTTTCGTGTAAGATTGGAAACTAAATTTTCTCATATTTATTGGGTCTAAAATGTGTAATGATTACTGATCATAACATAAAATGCAAACTTCTATGACATAAAGCAATCTTTGTAAGTCAGCAGAATCTAAATGACTGAAGAATAAATTAACTGGAGGTTTATAAAACTAATTCTCTTGAAGAATTTAATATTCACCATAAGATGTCTGCTTTTTATCTATTCATTATACTCCATCGACTTCACTACTAACTTTTTAGATCTATCAATACATTGTTTTCATTTCTCTAATTTGTGAACAATTTTTTCTCAGCATTTTTAAATGTTGAAAGTTTTATCTCTCTGCCCTATTTTAATTTTCTAAACTTAATTTTAAGAAATATTATTGACTGAACCGACCTCTTAATTTTCATAAAACTTTTTTTTACTGTGTCATAATCTTCACGCCTGTCAGTAACTAGACGTCTCGCCATGATGCCGGCGAAGAGTCGTTCCTAGAACTCAAAGAGAGATCTAGACCTAGAGTCTGGATCGTCTTGTAAAACAGATATGGCCTTAAAAAAAGTTGAACCTATCAATATAAATCTTTTGAAAAAAAAAATCACACAATGTTGGCATTATGTTGTTCCGATGAAAAGAATCAGGTTTCAAGGTCTTTTATTGAAATATTTTTTGAAATGTGAATGCGGTAGTACTAGAACCTCTATTTACAACATCTTACGTCACGTTTTTTCATTTTTTTTGTAATACAAGTCTCAGAAATATAGTATTTGAATATATATCTTTTCTGGAGCATTCTTAGGGCACCATTTCCCCTCACAAAACAATCACATCTAAAAACAACCGTTTCTTTAAATGTTAAAAAAGTCCCAATAGCAAAACATAAAATGATCAGTTAAAAAACACAAATATTTCCCATCACACGACAAAAAACTTGCAACGAAATAAAATCATCTCGTGTTTCTGCTTCTCTCTCTCTCTCTCTCTCTCTCTCTCTCTCTCTCTCTCTCTCTCTCTCTCTCTCTCTCTCTCTCTCTCTCTCTCTCTCTCTCTCTCTCTCTCTCTCTGTCCGTCTCTCTTTCTCTCATCATCATACTTTCATCTCTCTGTAGACCGACATCCTTAAATACCCAAATCTATCAGTTTCATATTCTTTCAACTCATGTTGAAGTAACATTTGTGTCTAAACCGACTAGTTAACTCCCTCGATATTATCCGTATCTCAACACGTTAAAATAGGAGTCGGCGTAAAAAAATAGAGTAGACGTAGATATATCTGTATTGTACAAGACCTTTGTGAACGTAATTTTGCCATTTGTTTCGGAACTTCAGAGGAGCTGTGGGTAAAAGAGCGACATACCATGGAGGTCAAATTACGAGGATTATGCACCGAAAATGTCAAATCTACGCCAGCACTATGGACCAGCGAGCTTGAGATAGCACTGATTCATGGCATTCCCACTATATATTCTAGATGTCTATGTCGGAAGAGAGTTGTCCATGTACTTGAGACAAAACACCGTAGAGACAGACTTTGTCACCTTTGTAAAGTCTGTCGGATCAGGGAAACAGATTGTTAAAGAAAAATACTCTAAAGCCTCGCATGGAAGAGGCTCGTCATTTGAGACAGTTAAATGGTGGAATTTGGGGAATCTTAATCCTAAATACTTTTCGGATGGATTTGAAATTTGGATGGATAGCATCTAGTGTGCCCGAATAACTTTCTCAATGTGGCCACTCCATTTTTTTTTAGATGAAATAAAAAAAAAAAAAAGTTAGTTGTAAAATAAGTTTGGAAGACATTAAGGAAACATATTCTTATCTTTCTAATGTTGGGATTATCAGATAATTAGATCTTGGGGCAATAAAACTTCTCCAAGCGCAATGAGTATATAGAAATATCTATAACTATAGATTATAGGATAATCCATATCCAATGAAATTCATTGAATAATTCAGTTATATCTCAATTTAAATTCTCCTTTTATGATGCGCACAAAATATATCATTACATTTATGATTATATAAAAAGCAAATCAAAATAATTATGCTTGTCACCTTAGAATATTACAGCTCACACTTCCTGTCATTACTTGCTCATTATGGAATGGTGTGCCATCCGGTGTAGGCGTAGGCCTAAAAACACAACCAAATGGACAAAATAATTGCCTACTGCACTTTCTGGCTTTAGAGATTTGACTTTGCCAGTCTCTTGTTGAATGAGCTACTGAGCGGCAGGGCAAACCACAGTGCACATAATTTACCGTTACAAAAAATAGCAGTTTCGTGTGTACTGCCCGATTTTTAAAGCTGACACTTTATACCAATGTGTCATAAAGAAAGAACTGGAGTATAATGCTGCAGTGGCGAAATAGCAACGTAGGCCACAAAATGAAAAGTATCAAATTAAGACACAAAACTATTTCCCGGAGTTTTAACTGTTTTAAGGGCACAATATAATAATAATAATAATAATAATAATAATAATAATAATAATAATAATAATAATAATAATAATAATAATAATAATAATAATAATAATAATAATAATAATAATAATAATAATAATAATAATAATATTAATTATAATAATATTAATAATAATAATATTAATAAAGAGGCCTAGTTTTTGGTGACTCAAATAAAATGTTCTCCTTTGTTTTTCTTTGACATGTATCTTAAATTGAATTTCTAGTTTTCAGGTGTTCAAACATTTTCCGACAAAACAGGAATTTCGAATGATGATTAGGTGAAGAATAACAAAAAAAAAAAAAAAAAAAAATCAAAACAAACGAAAAACAAAAATACAAAACATATAACTTATTCAAAATGTTCTTTTCTAAATATTTGAGCTATTTTATTGCTATTTTAAACGATATTTTTTTCACAAAAAAACTGATAGTATTTCAACTAAAACTTCTTATAATGACCTTAACGTTTTAAACTTATTACCTATTATTTTACATGAATAAAGCCGTCCATATTTTCTTATAATACTGCATTTCGTTGGTTTGAAAACAATCGTGAGTTATTCGATCCGAGACTTGTTTTAGTCATTCTGAGAAACATTCGAATTCGCATCATTCTTGTCCTCTTAGGATTAGAATCTCGGGAGTGATGACCGTGTACCGCTGTATCATATCCATACCTTAGGTCCGGTCAATATCAATACGTTTTTATAGCTATCCTTATACTAAATACTACTGCTACCTATCTGTTATTAAAAAAAAAAAAAAAAAAAAAAAAAAAACTGATCTATACGTAATGTTAGGTCAGTAGACACTTGAAGAGTTGAGACTAACAAACAAACCCACAGCGGTCAATACAAAAATTTCAGAATATGTCGTAATCGATAGATTACAATCCTTTTATCATTGAATAGTAGAATAGTCATGTGAAAGAATCGAGAACTTTCCTTAAAATAAAATCAATTACTCATCTTCTCGAAAGAATAAAAAATGTTTACAAAGAGTATTTTATACCTTGAATGTCACTTTCGCATTGCAGCTCTACTGATTTGTCTCGCGACTCAAGAGGCTAAAGAGGCGTCTTTTGTTCATTGCTTATTTACAAGCACATTTTGTATTTGATCATGGCATCAGGTTATAGAATATCTTATGACATTATTGCTTTTAAAAACTGAAAACACTTGTTCAAATAATTCATGTAAGGAAAGCTTCACATCATTTAGGGAACGCTAAAATTTCTGTCTTGACTATCACACAACTCATATTTTATGCATTTCTCTCTAGGGTAGAAGTGGTCATTTGAATGTAACTGCCTCTGGGTAGAACCGTAATTTTTTTTTTTCAAATTTGGCATTCACTTTATTAAACAAAACGTGACGTGTGTCTCAGTCATAGAGATTGGTCGGGATTCAAACGTAAGAGGCTTGGGTGATATTTCTTCTAGCCACAGCCCCTCGGCCACATACCTTAGAGTATATATATGTGTATATATATATATATATATATATATATATATATATACTCGTCTAGAACGTTGTGAAAGCCTTCATACCTTTCTCGTATGTTCAAAGAATGATGTTTACACGTTGAACGGGTGAGAATAAGCAAACCATGACGCAGTTTGAGCTAGGTAAATCTGGAAAGGTATCAATCTCGTCCAGAGGGTGAGTCCGGGCCTAGGATGGGTCCACCCTCAGGTGAGCTTCATAACAGACTGGTGTAAACAAACGGCTCGGAGATTAGAGAAAAGGAGGAAAGTTTGAGCAGAGTTAGGTGGGCAGGGGATATGTAAATAATGTTTTTGTATTGGGCTTAGGGGAGGCTTAGTTTCACTTTTGGCACAGCCACATCCTCGTGACAAGGACTTATGTACTTTTATTAAATAAGATAAAATATATGTAACACCTAGCTAATATGAATATATCTTCGTCGTTCTTTTATGTTGTTGCAGTTTTAATAATATTGTATTAAGTGTTTAACAGCAGAAGTGTAAAACTAACTTGAAAGGTGAAAAAAGATTTTTCAAGGGTTAAACACAGTTGGAAGACAACTGAAACTAAAGACTTTTTGTGTGTTTTCTCTTCTTTTTAATTTCAAACCAGTTTTACAATATAGTTATAGTAATGTGGTAGGAAAAATAATTTTGTTTTCTGTGAATCAAACTTGGTTACTAATACGACCATAATAGTATTTACTGTCACAACTGGAAAATATTACCACAAACACTCCAGTCCTTGTCATGCACAT
>JAWDGP010001281.1:142500-190000 GCA_033675545.1 Elysia crispata | reverse complement strand
AAAATTAAACGAATTGCAAAGATTATAATTAAAACTTAAAGAAAAGGTAGGGGCCACTTTTCTTTTCAGATGTTTGTTTATATTTTATAATTGGCGAAATTTGCGCTATATCCTCAATCTTTCAAAAATGCTTTCAGGTAGATCTGATTCGTATTTTCAGTCACGAATGGTTTTTTATAGAAATTATAAACAGTAATAATGAAAATGATAATGATAATAATCACAGAAACAACAACAGTAACAAAAACAGTAGATTACCAGCAAAATTTCATCATCATGTTTCCACTCTACCATTGAAAAGGTTTGTCACCACAAAGACAACAAGATTGAAACCCTTGTATAAGATTTTTCAAACTCAGGCTGTTAAAAAAAACTTAAGAGAGGATTGGTCTAAACTATTGAAAATGTGATATGTAAAAAAAAGCAAAAAAAAAAAAACCCCAAAACAAAACAAAACAAAAAACAACAACCAATAGTAATAATGATGAGTTATTGGAAGCGTGGCGATTATCTCGGTTTTCAATGATAATCTTAGTCACACTATAAAAACGCTCTTTTTGTTGTCTAAATGCATTACGGTATTTCATATTCTAAAATATGATCTGATTTATAATTTTCCAGTTTTTCCCTCCCATTGAAAAGACACTCAACTGTTTTTTTAATTCAAGTTAAATCAAGACAGACTTTTTTACTTTAACATAATCTCGGCAAAAAGACGACTTGAACTTTGATCAATGAATGAATTAATTTAGAAATAAAAACAATTAATTTTCTTCTTACCGATTTGAAAATGTAAATAAAATTATAGAAAGCTTTATGTTAATTCCGTTATATAGGAAAATTAATTCAGGAAATACTGCACTGGCACCTTTTGTGCTTTTTCTCAATCTTTTATACATTATGTATTGGTTTTAGCTAGTATCAATGTGCAGATCGTCTTAGTGATGGATAAAATCTAGTTACGTACTTCAGCAGTCTAGTTAAAGATCTTCTAAGGCAGTAACAAAAGTAAATAGGAGTTGCATTGCCTTGCGGGAATTTATAACTTTCTATTTGTTTTTATCTACAAGCTAGTAAGCGTTTACAAGAATAAGTAAATTATTGGGATTTTAAAAATAAACACTATCTATTATTAATGATGTAAATTGAGTTTAAAAAGTCGAATTGAAGTCTGTGACGAGCCAAGCACAGGCAAACCTGTTTCGAACACATGATGAAAAGCTTGTACAGATGGATACTGCATAGATACATTAGGGAAGTTTGGTTCAAAGGTCTTTATTTCTCCCATGAAAAGGCAAAATAAAGACTGAAAGTTGCCCTTCGTGTTGAATTTTGGCGGTACGGATGAAATATATCTGCTACTGGTAGCAACTAGTTTGCATATATGTTTGTAACACAAGACACCAAAACTTTCAACTCACAGTTTCATTATTCAACGCGTCAATTCTACACTCTATATACCTCCTTTGAAAAATATACAGATATTTTGGGAAGAAACCCATTAGTCTCAAAAGTTACTTTCATTGACAAAATACTGTATTGAATGGCGAAGCCGAGAGAACTTTATCTAAAGGAGGGTTAACATTCATCGCAAAGGGACATCAGGTGCAGGGAGTCACCGATTTTCTTAGAGAATTTTAAATAGTTGACAAACCTAAGAAATCTTTCTGTTATTTGGTATGAGCTGTACCTAAATCTGCCTCTTTTATAATCTTCGCTCAAAATGTGGCAAGTTACATACTCAATAAAGACAAGAGCAAGGCAACTCGAGATGTCTTAGAAAGACTTCTTAGACGTCTTAGACGTCTTTCTAAAGAAAACTTTGAAAAATCATTACGTCATTTTTATTTTCAAATTTTTTTGTATTATTATTCGAAACGTTCGGTGTCAGAACCAGGTCGCTATGATAAACAAACGGAACTCTGAATATATCTAATTGGTATAAAGTAACTCCTGCAACTGGATTCCTCTATGTACTGTTTTTTTTTCAACAGGAAGAGCACATGAAATAAAATGAAAGTTTTACAAAACTCTTGTATAAGTCAAGGAAAGTATCCCAACCATATCCTTATGGACATCTTAGACGCTTTGCATAAATACCTCTCTTAACTTGACATTTTGCCTGTGGCCCAAAATACATGAAGGGCATTGCTACTTGTACACAATAAATGAATTATTTTAATGTTAAAAAGTCAGAATTTCAAGAGCCCAATGCTATATAATACAAAGCCTGCATTAAATAATATTCTCCCTCTTAAGCAGACCTTTTTCGTCGATTTGTATCCTCAACCCCTGGAATATAAAACCGACGACAAAAAGAAAAAAAAAAGAAGATTTTCCGTATTAGCTCGAAGTAATCAAGCGGTGATATCACTCCTTGATAAGGAGTGCTCTCCACCTGGACAAGAGAGAAAATCATTGAGGAATGCTGACCGTTGGTGTGAAGTATGAGTAATTCTCACGTCCGGCGCAGAAGTTAATATTTATGTTATATAACAGGCTAAGTATGAAAGGGTTCATTAAGTGCTTTTTGAGAATAATGTTCGGTTCAGCGAAATAAAAGACAATGTTACAATTCTCCTTTTTTATTTCACAACGACACTTAATAGTTGTGAAGTTGTGCAGAAACATAAAAAAATTTAAAAGTGCCACACTGGTAAAACGCCCTCTTGCACTTATTGTATGAGTCTAACCCTTAGCTGAGCTGAAATAACACCAGAAGTATAAAACAATTTCGAACCGTAATGTCATACTTATACTATTGTATTTAATTATTCATCTATTTGACCATGGATTGATTGACTGTGTGGATTAGTCTAGGGTCTCGTCGTGTATCATTCCTCTCTGTTCCATGTTTGCTTGTTTGATCGACAAAGTTGACTTGAGACCAGTGGGTAGAAGCTCACCGAGAACTTAGATAACAGAGTCGTCAGAGACCATTATTGTCGACGGGCTTTATCAAAGAAAAAAAAAATTATCTACTTTTTTCCTAATTTTTGCGCGACTATCACAACTATTTTCTCCGATACAACACTTGACTATCGGATAAAAACAGAAAACTAGACACAGCTTGTGGACAATAAGAAAATCAGGTCAAAATAAGATATCAAGACTTATGAAGACGAGACCTCATTAAGAAAAACATTGGCTTTACTGAGAGGATAAAAGAGGCGAGGGTTGGAGAACCAAGGAATCTAAGAAGCACATTTCAGAAGATGATAGTGCAAATGTGAGGGAGTTCACCTTTGACATTCTGCGATTTTCACATCAAGTAGTGCACTTTACTCGTAGTAGATGAAGCCAAATCAGGGCAGGAATATCAAAATTTGATATAACTTTTCAGTACACATAAGATAATCTAGTTGCTAAGGGAAAGTAATGTCATAACTATTTCTTCACTGTTTCGGGCTACATGTTATGATAACATCAAAGCAAGTCAGAGCTAACAAGGGATTCCCCAAAGAGCATGATTATATGGTTTTTCTGATGACTTGTTAAAAGACAACACTTGCCCAAAGTAATACACTCTACAATATGTTTAATAATGAATCAAGCTATGCAGCAAATTAGGCTGGGCCGATCGTAGAACAACAAAAGTTTCCATGGATGTGAGTAAAATTCGTTTGCATGCAAGGAAATGTGACTAACACCCCACAATTTTATTACCGAAAACTGCCTTGGGCAATCTGTACTCTTTGGCGTTCCATCATCGTCTATAGCATCTTCCACCATTCTCTTTGGATCTTCTCTGCCTTTGTCTGTATAATTTTATTTCTATCCGCTTTAACTTTCTGTTCTTTCTCTCTATCTCTATCCTTGTCCGAATGCTATCCGGCTAAATCTCTTCAAATTCCAAACACTGTACCATTTCCCACTGATTTCGCATCAGTCAAATGATCTGGCCTCAGCCATACAGCTCGTGAACACAGCTAGCGTGTCGAAGACGTGGCAACATTATCTTTAGATAGACCCAGTCCTGATTCCATGATTTTCTTACACAATCCTTTGAAGAGCGGCTCAAATGTTACCTGTGGACGGTTACATTATTCTTCTATATCGCCAATCCTGTAAACCTTACAGCAATGTAAATATATGATAACAAAGTTTTCATGAATGATTAAGAAAATGATATCACCTTCCATTCCCGCTTATGATTTATGATTCTTTAAACCTTACTCTGTCCTTTCTCTGATCGTTCCTCTTTGTTTCTCTTTTTTTCCAAAAGTCTCTTATCTCCACACCTTTTATTTCTACCCTTTCATTCTCCCATATCTTTGCCACTTTTCTTATGTCCCCCCCCCCTCTGTCTGTCTGTCTGTCTGTCTCTCTCTGTCTCTGTCTCTGTCTCTCTCTCTCTCTCTCTCTGTCTCTCTCTCTCTCTCTCTCTCTCTCTCTCTCCATTCTTCTCCTCTTTTAGGCGTCTATATTTCTCCTATCTTGTCTAGTCTACTTCTGCCACTCTAAATCTTTCTTCATATCTGCCAGATCACCCCCCCCCTCCCCCTCTCCCCCTTTTTACACCCCCCATCCCATGCTCCTCTACAGTTTCCACCCTACTCCAGATCAGAGACTATGTTCGCTGCCAGGGCAAACACATGGAATGTATAACGACCCTGTCATTAGTGCTGAGACGAACCCGCCTCACCTCACCTGGGTCAAACCCAGTTGGGATCCGATCAGACTCCGGCCAGCACTGCCATATCATATACAGTTTTCAAATACCAGCCATGCTTCCAGGTTCCCAGAACGACGGCTCACCTACAGAATTCTGAGGTAAGAAAAGTGTTTCCCAGGTAGTATGTTACATTTTACCTTTGACCACGGTACGGATTAATAAAATGGGTCATCTATTGGAAACCTATAGAATTTTTTTCTCTGTATTACCAGAATTCCATTCCTTTCTTTGTCTGTCTGTCTGTCTGTCTCTCTCTCTGTCTCTCTCTGTCTGTCTGTCTAGTCTGTCTGTCTGTCTGTCTGTCTGTCTGTCTCTCTCTCTCTGTCTCTCTCTGTCTCTCTCTGTCTCTGTCTCTGTCTCTATCTGTCTCTGTCTCTCTCTGTCTCTCTCTCTCTCTCTCTCTCTCTCTCTCTCTCTCTCTCTCTCTCTCTCTCTTTCTGCCCATATCCCCGCACCCCTTTGAACACATCTTCCTACATGTCTTTTTCTCTGTATCCGTTTATTCCTCTTTCTTTCCTTCCTGTATTTTTTCTCTTACTTTTCGACGTGTATTTGCCCGTCTCTGCCTTAAACCTTTTATCCTCCGATTATATCTATCTTTAGCTCAGTCTTTTCGATCGTATTCAAGTATAAATGCGGGTATGTTTGAGTGTCTGTTGGATCAATCAGACTGTCCGTGTTCTGTGTAAATGGTAAAAAAGTGCACTATAATTGCAGGAAAAGCGGGCAATAAGACGTCCAGGATCTGAATAATAATTTTTATAATTATTGTTATGTTCTTTAGCATCATCACTATACGTAAATTGTAATATGATCAAGCTTGAGGGAAAAAAGGCTTAAGTTTTACTTAAGTGTAAGAATTACTTCAAATGCAAGAATGCAAACAAAACCTTTGTTCCTTGTCCAAACATCATGAACCATTTACTTTTTCCACAATGCAAAACCTAGTGCCACGTCTATCTTCCTCTCTATTGCACCTATGGGCCCCATGCCGGCTTTATTCCATTTTATAAATAGGGAGATGCTCTAGCACTAGCACGCAACGGAATCAAGGGAAAAGATGATTGAAAAGAGAATTGTTCTGTGAGAGGAACAAGAGGTAGGTTGTGAAAGAAGCAAAGGACATATTTTAATTTTGATTCAGCCTTTTCAGGTGTGGAAATAAACGAGGATGGAGACAGTTGGTTCCCCGACTGTCCTGGCTGTCTAGACAAAGTGAGAAGTGAAGCAAACTTCTGTAAACCTCTTCAGTTAGTTCAGAAGTCTTTATTTCTATCCTTACTGGCTGATTTCGGAATATATCTACTGTTGTTAAAAAAAAAAATACATATATATATATATATATATATATATATATATATATAGCTAATAACGGTCCACTTAAGTTAAACGAATCTTTTAATCAGGAAACATTTATTTAATTAAGGCTTTCAGGAGAGTCCGCAAGATCATCCTTTAGTTTTTAAAATTTCAACCAAATGCGTCGTAGAGACTTCAAGCAAAGACACTGGGACTGTTGGTCAGAGCGCCAGTTTGGTTCAAAACTTTGATTTGGGAAATATTACTCAGCCTCATCGCAATAGAGGAGAAGATTTAGTGACACAAAACTGTTGCTTTCAAAATAGTTTGCTTCACCAATATACAACAAAGAAGGATATCTGGTCGTAAAGTATGGCCAATTAAACTAAATTAAAAAAAAAAAAGAAAAAGAAAAAGATGAACGATGGCTTATTTTAGGCATCTTCAGTAGTACTATTTAGTATGTCTTTCTTCTCTCATACTATTTTATACAGGCCTTTTACTTCTGACTTGCTCTTGCGCACATTTGAGCTTTGCGAAAGAGTTAATGAATCGGCGCTACCGATATTGTTTATTAGGCCGATATATGAAAGATCTAGAGGAGGTTAAATTTATTCTTTTAACTTATTGCTAGTCGCATTTATTTCATGAACAATTTCCAACTAATACCTAAGGTGTTTGGAGACTTTTGTGAAGATAGAAACTCAAAGCCACGCGATATAAATCAGTTAATGAGAGAAGTTAATATATTTGCTTATTTACAATTAGAAAAAAAAAAAGAAAACAAAAGACACAACAAAACAAACCAACAACAAAAAACAAACAAACGAAAAAACAAAACAAAAAGAAAAACAAAATACAACAGATAAACACAGAAACATACTAGGAAAATCTAGGGATGCGGTTTAAAATTATCATTTGAAAAGCTTTTTTTACATAAGCACAAATTCATATTTATTTAAAAAATCGAGACTCTTTAGTGAGAGCAGAGAAGTTATATGAAAGAGAAGACTGAGAAAATGGGAAGAGTAGAAGAAGAGAATGACAGACAGGCAGACATACAGACATAGACAGAAAGAAAAGGAAAGGCAGAGAGATAGAGAGACAGAGACAGACAGAGGCAGTCAGACATGTATAGACAGACAGGCAGATAGAAAAAGAAATCGTATACACGGGTTCAGAAGAAACAAGCATTAGTTCTACAGTTAAAAAAACAAAAAACAAAACAAAAAAAGGCATGAAAATAAAAAAAATCAAACATAAAAAAACAACAACAGCAAAAACAACAACAATAACAACAACAGCAAAAACAAAGAAATAAATCAAATAGCCCCTCCAGAGCCCAACACAATTCCCTCTTCGCAGAGTAAGGTGAGTAACAATGGTTTCCTTTTTTAGAAAAAAAAAAGTAATGCGTATTATCGCCCTTAGTTTGATGATTCATTTTGGTAAATGAACTATTTGTATAATATATCATTAAACACAGCAACCACACACACACACACAGACATAATATTTGTATAATTATATGTGCAAATAGTAGCTTAACCCGACAAACATTTTATGGTAGATTGTTTAGATCAGTATACTTGAAATCAGACTTCTGAAGAACAGACACACTTATCTCTGTCTAATGCCACAAATGGTAGAATTATGCATTCTAACACTAGGAAAAATAGCTAATACTGTACTTGACTTATCTGTTTAAGCAGCTTCTAAACGCTCATGATAAGACTATTTATATAAAGATAGGAACAAATATTTCTTAAAGTACTACTGAGTCCCGGAAATTCTTAGGTACCATTGAATAGAAACTCCATGATAAAGTGTATTTCTAAGAATCCATATGTAGACTAGATCTTTACAGATCGAGCTAATTTAATGTCATGAAAAATGTCAGTTAAACATAGAAACATTACGATGATCGACTAAGTTGTTGTTTAAGATACTGAACTTTTCCCCACTTTTTGTTTTTAATTATTTTCTGAATTCCTTATTAGATATAGGGATGGTAAACGAAACAGCGTTTTAAATGTAAAGATTCAGAACAGCAAACGGTATCAATTGATGTGCTTGCAAAACAAAATCAGCGATAATTCTTACGAAAATTAACTCTCTTTCGACATAAGTATTAATATATTTATTAAAAATTGATTCTATATTTATTTCTCAAACAAATCTCAAGTCGTCATTTGGCCGAACAAAAGGAACTGAATTTTAAAATAAACCACGTTTGTTTCAAATGCAGTCACACAAATAGTCGAAACAAAGAAATTGGAAAAAAAGGTAATTGAAGAATTTTTAAAACGTTTAATATTCTTTCAAAATTTACATTAACATTTACTCACAGCCTCATTTAAAAACTCATAGAAAGCTGCAGCTGAAGATTATTATCTCGATAACATTACGCATAGAATACTTGCGAATGCCCACATAATTTTCAATGACATCTGTAATATTTCTAATTTTAATAAATAACCCCTCTTATAAAAAAAAACCCAATCAACTGAATATCTTGAGGACTCTATCACTTTGTATGATAGTCACTTTGAATTTCTTTCACAAATTATGAAGATGAGACTTCCAGATCGATTTTTAAGAATAGTGAGTCTTATTTGAAACACCAAGGAAAACAACTAAAATCAATCAGATTCAGATTTCATTCTCAAAAAGTAGGAAAAATTTTTTAGAGACTTTTATCATCGATAATTCTTGCGGTAATTTTTTGACGCAGTAACATTGGGCTTAAACAGAATTATTGTTTGGTTGCAAGCAGTGGCCAGATAATTGACATTGGGGAATCGCGCGATCATTATTTGTGTACTATTTTTTTTACTTTCCTTCAAAAAAATAATAATCACAATTCAATAGTATATTTATAGTTCTTCTATTTTAAGAATTATTCTGAGTAACTTAACTTGGCAAGCCTTTTAACCTTTCCGTAATGATGACATAGCTCCAAATGAACCCACCGGAGACTACCATTTGCTATTTCTGGCCTGCAGAGACAGTTGCGACCTTTTGTAAATGTCGATGACAGCTTTTTTCCTCTCCCTTGAGCACACACACACACACACGTACACACCCATATACTAAGAAAAAATCGAAAAATCGTCACAACAAAAGCAATAAATTGTACACATACGTATGATATAATTGTGATTCTGCTTCGTGATAACCATTGAAGTATTTTTGTATTTTTCTGAAATAAAAGCTAGAATATATCTAAAGCTAAATTTTTTAAGCTAACATCAAGTGGCCCTCTAGAATGGAGTTCTTTGCAAAGTAATATCAACATGTTTAAACTGGGCACGAATTAATTTCAAAAGAGCTTTTTGTGTTATTTTATCGCACTTTATCCTTTAAATTTGTATATACATACACATTATTTAGAAAATGAGAATAGAAAGATACTGTTTAAAATTGAATCCAAAACTTTTTAGATCATTTCAAACAATTTTTATCATCTAGATCTAGGTTAAAATAAATTTTATTTCCCATATAACATTTTTAAAATTTTCCCCCTGAATTTATTGTCTTTAACATGGAAAAAAATCTTTTCTAGCTATAAACAAAAAAATACCCTTTAAATATTGAAAAAAGTTTGCTTGACTAATCCTTAGCAGAGTAAATTTATGTTTAACAAAGGAATGCCAAGGTTTGGGCAAACCGACCGTAGCCCAATGAAACACAGTTTTACAACGTAACTAAGGCTTCATACTTTTTTAGGTCCTTAAATCTTCTCTTGGGTGTGCAAAAGAAACCTATACAGTACTGCTATACTACTGCAGCTTACAGCTAACGAAACGGCAAATCAGTTTACTTGGGCTAATTTGGTCAATCGGTTTATTTCTATAACGCGGTCGATCGCAAAAAATATCGAATCGAACAGTATAAGAAGAGTTGAACATTTTACCACACCTTAATATTTGAAGCGGCGTAAATTGTATTAATGTTTTGTAGACTTCGCCTAATTTAAGACCTCAAGTGTTGTCACTTCAAAGGCAATGAAAGCATAGGAGTTATAATTATTTCATACAATCATACAACTTAACGTTGTCGAAGCTAATAAGCTCAGAAATTAAATGGGCTACAAACAGTTGAGGAGACATGGAAAATCGTCTGTGGACAACAAAACTTATTGCAAATCATTTACACTCTATCATCACGTTAGGAAGATTTGTCTAGGAATGTTTATGACATAATATGCATGCGCATAGCCGGGCTAGGTAAATCTGCTTCGAGTTAATGAATGCACACATGGTTAATTAGCGCTGTCTCGCCATAGGGCGATGGTTCCTATCTTGGCTTTCCCGCAGGACTCCTGAAGAGTACCGCCACTGCCACAGACGGAAGATTACTAATCTAGACTGTTAGAGGGGGAATCTTGCTGTACCTGCGCTGGCATTGTAAACAAATGCGAAACGGTGTCAGAAGCAGTAAGGTGTAAATGGTAAACTCAGCAACGCTATTCGGACACATACTGTAATGGGGTTTTACTCAACGACTGAACAGTGGCGTCATAACAGTTGGAACTAATGCGGAAAAGCTAAGGAAAATTTTATTTCATTTGTTTGCGAGGCAAAACCACAATAATTATAAATCGTGTAAACGTGATCCCTATTCTTAATAATATAACATTAGCACAAATCAATCAAAGCAAAAAATACCCTCCAAATCATTTAAAAACGTGACGTCAAGGTAAATCTTGCAGGCAATCAGTTCAACCATTCGACAATATTATTTGTTTTGTCCTGGACACGGAAAAACAGCAAGCACCCTCTTCTTGCTCTTCTTAAGGTGCTGAGGTTTAAACCATGCCATTTTATTAAATGCTGAAGATGTATGGACTTTTCAAGAAATAAATCAAATAATGGAATCTTACGTGACAAATAAGTTTAGAATGATTCAAAATCTCTAAACTTCAATGGGCAGTTTACATTGTTCGAAACATCGTTCCTTTTTTTTCCTATATGAGCCTTTCCAACCCCTCATTTCCTATTCTCCGTCTTGATTCGCGAAAATATGATCAACCACAAATGTTGCTCCATGATGTCCTGATCAACCACAAATGTTGCTCCATGATGTCCTGATCAACCACAAATGTTGCTCCATGATGTCCTGATCAACCACAAATGTTGCTCCATGATGTCCTGATCAACCACAAATGTTGCTCCATGATGTCCTGATCAACCACAAATGTTGCTCCATGATGTCCTGATCAACCACAAATGTTGCTCCATGATGTCCTAAATTTTGAGACCACCGCTTATTGTTCGCTTTGATTGTAGAAATATTCAACCAATGATATTATCAGTGCAGTTCACTGCTGTATGACCGTGAGAAGTAAACAGCGCTCAAATAGGCAAATAAAACGTGAAGTCGCCGGGGGGCCCAAACAAATTGAGAATAATTGAAATCAAATTTTATTACATTAAATCTAAATCACTGCTAATATCGCCTCATCAGAGCACGATTATCGCGAGACTTCAATTCTTTCTAATACTCCAGAGACAATGCTTTTCGGCACAATAAACATTATTTATAACCGGTTGCTAAGGAAGGCACCATCATCAGAGGTTTTCAGCCTACTCAAGTGTTTCTCTTGAACTTCTATTCCCTGATGTAGGTCTACAAAGCAGTAGAGTTTGCAAATTATTCCTGCGAACTTTCTTTCTCCCACATGTAAAATGTAAAGATAACTGAGTTTATCTTTTGTGAAAAAGCCTCTGATACTTTATCTCCATACAAGATTATACATGTTGTTCATCTATATTTGTTTAAGTTGGGTTAACCCTTTATAATAATACGTATAATATTCTATTTCTCTAGATAGCTTTTCTTATAATTTTACTTAATAATCGCATAAAAGTGTAAAGTAGTAGTTAGCCAACAGAGCAAGATAACCATTGAGTGCCGGTGATTATGAAAGTGATCAAAGAAATTTTTTTTTTGTGTGCAGGTCAACCTTGGTGGTTGAGGCAAGAGCAAGAGAAGCAAATCAGCAGAACTCGGACATTGTTTTTCAAGCCACGTCAGTATCACTGGAAAGGTCACACGTAATGGAACCAAAATTATCCTTAACCAAAAACTGCTGACCTGGACTTGTGAAAAGTCGGCTGGGTTATCATTGATCGCATGAAGAACCAACGGGTATACACAGGACAGAAAAAAAATACACATCCTTGGATAAACATAAATAAAAAATAAATTGTCTCGATAGTTATACACGAATTAAACTAAAGACATGACAAATTGAGATATCAATTCAATATTTACAGAAAAAGAAAAAAAAAGGTGGTGAAGATTTAAGCAAAATGAGGTAAAATTTCACTGAAATGACTACCGCCGTTACATCCTGGTTTATTATGGTTTCGTTTGAAAATATAATTGTCTCTTTATATTGTTAAATTATCCAAGAAGCCTAGCTTTAATTTAAACATAAAAAGAGTTAAAAAGTAATAGGAATCAAGGCTATTTTTTAAAAAAGTATTGTCTTTCAAATTCATTTTCATAATATAAGTTCAAAACACAATAATACATGAAGCTGCGTGAGCAAATGCATGATAAAGCGGATGGGTAAAGTTTTCAATGCAATTAATTAGCCGCTGTAAAGAAAACAGTATAAATTTTAGTATTTAAAAATTGCGAATTAGTATGAGAATACTGTCTTGAGCCCCCGCCCAGTGTGCTGGTTAGCCCTCCAGAACTCCTTCACGCCTGGGGTGGAAGTGAGTTCAGTATGCACGGCTGTCTAGTTATGATAGTTTTGACCATTTGTAAATCATTTTTTTCACTGAAATACTCCGATTTTGACAATAATATTGAAAAGGATGCGTGCATTCCTACAAAGACCAATGAATCTAATATAATATTTGATGCGATATTAATCAAGATCTTCCATAAAAAAATTGATATCCCCAATCTAAGACCTATAACGAAATAATTTAATTTCTTTTAAATCCTCCGTGTCAAATTAAAGCTATTAGATAACTCATGTGATAGATAACTGGACTGACTGTATCGAATCTAGGTCAAACTGAGTTATCTTGCAGCGGGGCTGCAAATCGAGAACAAAATATTTATTGTCAAAAGCTGGTTTGGCTGTCGCACGACATGACTATTGCCTCAGTGTGTATTTACTTGTATGCAAACCATTTTTTTTTTTTTTTTTTTTGGGGGGGGGGGGGGGAGATTTTAAACGACGTGAAAGTGATGAAAGCATATTGGCCTATCCTCTCAGGTATAATTTTTGTCAAATTTTGACCTCTGGATACATTTTCAATGATTTAAATTGTTGTAATTATCCACTTGACATATAAGGCACGACATCACTAGCCTTTCATTAACTACCATTTACTGTAACTACCGGTATCACTTATCATGCAAAGCGACGAATGCAATTTAAAAAGAGTGGACATTATCAAATCATATACTTCGTAAATGTACACCGCAGTGCTTCAGAAACTTTTCTTTCAACGTTTTATTTTGAATCTGGAGCAGTTATTCCAAAATGAATAAGATAAGGCAAGGAAGTCATCGCAGTTAGGGAATTTGAATTTTAATCATATGCTCAATCAACTCCTTTGGAATAAAGATGTTACTCTCGTATTCATCCATAGTTTTGTTCTATAAACTAAAAAGAAAAGAAAAAGAACTGACTCCCGACTTGTTCGAAAATCCAAAAAAAAATTGTTTCCCCTAGTAGATCTGCTGAGTTTTACGAGAGAGCGTGGGAGAGGCCAGTCCGTAGTACAGGAAGCTGAGGATTTAGTATAAATAATTAGACTTAATGAGGCACAAATCAGAGGAAGCGCCCGGTTTGACACGCAACAGGAGGTAAAGGTGCAAAGGTCAACTATAGGTCCCTGATACAAAACATAACAAAACGGGGCACTATGGGTGTTTCTGATTTACCTGTTTGTTGGGTGGTTTTGGGAAGGAACACGTTTGAAGGTAGTCACCACCCTGAAAACTAAGTCATGCCCGGCGGGTTGTGTTTAGATCAGTGTACAGAAGCCAGAAGCCAACTTTCCTTGGTGGATATCGGACAGATTAATCACGCATGCAAAAGGAAGACTATTATAGTCATGTTGAATTCACGACTTTATTCTTTCCACGAATCTGCTTTGATTTCACTAGTTGCTATTTGGTCCTTTTCATTAAAAATGCTTTAGAAATGTGAATTGGCAGTACGAATGCCGATCTGCTAAGATTATTTTTTAGTAATTGTCATGATTGTCGCCATCGTCACGATAAATAAAACTATTAAATTTTCAGAGTGAAGGAGAGAATGTGTGAGCTCTGAATACAGAGTAGTGATTACAACTAGAGGAACGCGCATGGAACGAAGAGGAGGGAGAGATAAACTATGGAGACAATAAGAAAGATAAAAATTAATAGAAAAGGAATGATTTTAGTATTTTAGTAAGAGAAAATGAAAGAGAGACAAGGTGAGAGAGAGGGAGAGAGAGAGAGAGAGAGAGAGAGAGAGAGGGAGGGAGGGAGAGAGAGAGAGAGAGAGAGAGAGAGAGAGAGAGAGAGAGAGAGAGAGAGAGAGAGAGAGAGAGAGAGAGAGAGAGAGAGAGAGAGAGAGAGAGAGAGAGAGAGAGAGAGAGAGAGAGAGAGAGAGAGAGAGAGAGAGAGGCCAGCAAAGAGGGAGCGATAAATAGAGATTTAGCAGGTCGTTTAGCCACCATTACCAGTAGAACGTCTTTAACCAAGCAAACAAACCAGCGTGGTCCGTGGTGACGACCGCTGCATCCAACACGGCCAGACTGACGTCACGCTTAAACTGACCGTTTCGCCCCAGATGTACTGACAAGACCATATGATGGGTAGGTGCGGTTTACCTGTGATTCACAGATCACTCATAGCAGCTCTGGATTATTATCAAGGTACTAATTAATTGGATTGAGAGTAACTAAAAAACGATCATCATCACACAAGGCATATCTTACACCATGACTGCTGTAAATGTGACTATTTTTGAAAGTTACTTGCAAGATTTTCAATTATGTGCAAGAATTGTTAAGAATCGAAAATTCTTAAAATTCACAAACGTTCAACTTCTCTCAGGTCTGAAGTTTTATTACTTTATAAATAAAAAAAACTTTGTTTTTAAGCTGTATGATAACCGTGGGTAGAGATTTACACCATCGAAAGAGTTAGTTTTAGATTCTGTAGGGAGTTAAAGCTACACCGAGCAAAACTAATCTGGAATAAAAAGAATAAATAAGCGGAGACAAATCTTAATGTGGGCAGTTGATTCATACAAACCTTAACCTGAACACGTTATGCTTGTTATTTCAGCCGCCATGAAAGTTTTAAAATCCTTTGGGTTTTTTTTTTTTTATAATTTTTCATTAGCAAACTCAATGGAGAAGCAAGCAAACATATTTTCCCCGTCAATTCCTTCAATCTCTGTGTTACTTGGCCCCTTCCTCAAGGAACTTTTTTTTATTAAAAATTGGCGCATCTGCTTCAAAATTTCATATCATTCTCGTGTCATATGTGTTTGAAAAATATAAAAATCTTTAAGGCTTATGATAAAAAATATTTTTTTTTCTTCATGAGTATCAAATAACTAGTAATATTTTTTTCTTCATCTTATTACTCACCCTTTAAAATGATTCTAGTTTTTATGTTATCCCGGGAATTTTCCAGTCACTGAACACTGTGACACCTTCTCTTCATCTTGATCAATACTAAGTGGAAACATGGTTCATAAGTAACTATTTTAATCATACTTGCTAGATAATTAAATAACGAAGAATTTTGACTAATTCTTCATTTATGCGAAACCATTAACTTTATTCAGTCGAATACTCCAAAGGCAAAAATGAAAAACTTTGTTACAGTCTCAGCCTCTCTGGCCTAGACTCCGACAGAATCGTCGACAGAAGGCTAAAAGTGATCTAGAACAATGAAGAATTAAAAAAGAAACCATTAGAATTTCCCACACAGTGAACCAGACAGCAATGTGTTGTATTGCCAAAAACCGTCATCTAAATGATCTTGGCAGACTGATGATGTGGCGTACGTGAAGAGGGTGAGCGCCTGATGCCACAAACGCATGGGAATTGTGAGTTACACGTCTTTACTATGCGTCGTGTATCTTTGTAATTTTATTGTTGTTTGCTTTGTTTTCGCATAAAACAGCTCTTACAAAAATATCATAGGAGTTGCGTTCTTTTTCTTTTCGTTTTGTTGATTTTGGAGAGGATCTATATAATATCAATAAGTTTTTAAGCAAAAGGGTCATAGAAGCATTGTTCAGTTTAATAGAGGAATGGAATCAAACCATTGAGGTCTAAAAAAAAACCAAAAAAAAAAACATCGATTGCATAAATGCTGTAAGGTAAGATCTGACCTTAAAAAAAGAAACTGCACACAATCTTCACGGTCACAATGTTATAATGAAAGGAAGCAAAGTTGCCGCGCAAAGAGTAACGTGATTGAAAAAGAAAGAGAGAAAACAAAAGTGAAAATATCGGAAATTACGGTTTAACGAGCTGCAAACTTTTACGACCCAGATAAAACGTCTGAAACTGACAGAGATACAATTTCAATTCATTGATAAATTGTAGTTGAAATACGCGTAGAACCCGAAAAAAACTTTGAAGAAAAAAAAACAAAATGGGAGTACAGAGAAATAAACGCATACACAGTCTTGTTCAGTTATGATAAGAGAGTAGTAGAATTTAAAAGAAGATGAAGGGTATAGGAAAAGCAGTAAAATGCGAAAGAAAAGAGTTCGAAAGATCGAGAGATATGTAGAAATACAGAGAAAAGAATGGGGAAGTAAAAAAGCACAGAGAGAGAGAGAGAGAGAGAGAGAGAGAGAGAGAGAGAGAGAGAGAGAGAGAGAGAGAGAGAGAGAGAGAGACAGACAGACAGACAGACAGAGAGAGACAGAGACAGACAGAGACACAGAGAGAGAGAGGGACAGAGACAGACAGAGACAGACAGAGACAGACAGAGACACAGAGAGAGAGAGAGAGAGAGAGAGAGAGAGAGAGAGAGAGAGAGAGAGAGAGAGAGAGAGAGAGAGAGACAGAGACAGAGACAGAGACAGAGAGAGAGAGACAAACAGACAGAGACACAGAGAGGGAGAGAGACAGAGAGAGACAGACAGACAGAGAGAGAAGGAAAGAGCGAGAGAAAGACAGAGAGAGTTGACGTTAGTAAAGAAAAGAGAGAGAAACAGAGAGAGAGAGAGAGAGAGAGAGAGAGAGAGAGAGAGAGAGAGAGAGAGAGAGAGAGAGAGAGAGAGAGAGAGAGAGAGAGAGAGAGAGAGAGAGAGAGAGAGAACAGTTTGCCAGTTCACATTTAAAAAAAAAAAAGCTATGTTATTTTTATCTTATCTTTTCCCGTGACCATTGTTTTCATAAGAATATTTTACACGAAACAGACAGGTTTGTTCATACACTACGCCATCCGTGGAGATAAGGTTTAAGGATTTATTGTGATTACTTGAAAAGTAACCTAAGATTACAAGCAGGTGGAGAAACTATTGGAAAACAAACTTCCGTAAATTTATTTTTTCGTGCCGCTATCAAAGCAGTTGCTATTTTAGCATTCTCCTTTCTAATTCTCTCTATTACTTCCTCATCGAGTTCTCTATTCTTCCCTCCTTCTCTCTCTCTCTCTCTCTCTCTCTCTCTCTCTCTCTCTCTCTCTCTCTCTCTCTCTCTCTCTTTCTCTCCCACACAATGCCATTTTTTTGTCTCCCTGTCTTTGTATTATTGAATCTCATTCCGTCCCACTATTTTTTTTCACTGTATTCATTTTTCCAACAGTGTCTATCTGCTTGTCTCTTCATCTCTTGCTATGTCTCCCTTCTTTTTTTAAATTTTTTCTTGTTTTGTCTCTCTCGCTCTGGGTCTCTTTTTATTATTTTCTTATCACGTAAAGTTTGAAGTCAGTCCAAAATGTACAGTAAGCTATCATCCAAAATGCACGACTTTCAAAGTTCGTGCATAAACTTTTATTTAACAGAGCAAGACTATCATGCTTATCGCTTCTTCTCTTCCTAACTCAGACCAGTCCTCAAGTTTAACCAGGGAATTTCAAACCGATCGACTTGATTGTGTGAGGAATTTGGAAAAGACCCAGGAGTCACGTGCGACTAAAAAACAGCAGACCTATCCACGCGCCATAGAGCCATCGTGACTTGTAGAACTCACCCAAGTTGTTTTGGCCACCACACGTGAGGATGTGAAGGTAGTCCTCATCCTTTACCAAGTGTTTTTTCTATATCATTGATGAATGAGTCACCTCAAAAGCCCAGTAGGTAGAGTGCTCGACTGGCAATAAGGAAGTCCACTGTTTGGTTATCGATTGAGGCATGTGTTAGCGGCATTGGATCCCAGTAAACCAGCCGAAAACTTGACTTGACGGATTACTCTCCTTGAAAACTGGCTCTCTTTTGTCATCTTTTGAGCACAATCTTTCTAATATAGTTTTGTGAAGTTAATCTTGTACTCATATCAGTCAAGTATCGGTCTCCATGTATAAGGCGGTGATCTCATCATGTTTATTTCAGAACTTCAGTTGAGAGACATATTCCTCTAAAGTTAAGTATGAAAGGCTAATCTGGGTTTCTGGATACTAAAAACCGCTAGAACCTTGCTCAGTATCCTATTCAACCAACTTGATCATCTTTAATTTGTTTTCTTTTAATTTTACAGTAACAGTTATGTTTATATTACGAGTTTGAACATGGTTCAGAATTTTTTTAACCATTGAACAGGAATATTTACAAAAACAGGTGCCTTGGGTGACATCATTTAAAACCAAGCAAATCATTTGTGTCTCACATGAAATAATGGTCAAGGATCGGAAGATTTTGTTTGTTAAAAACATTATATCTATACTTGAGCGGTTTCAAATGATCTACTGTAAAGAGAAACGAAAAGAATAATAATAATAATAAAAAAAGCTCAGCGAAAAAATCGACAAAAAAAGCTAGAGAAAACACAAAGAATTTTCCTTAAATATCATGTCTCTCAAAGGGTCGACCTACGTACTTCAATCTTTCCCACTTACTATAACAATCCGGATGTAAGATTGTTAATGTTTCCTTGTTCACAATGCGGTCATAACTTTCTGTACATCCTGACAGATCTGACATTCGTAAGAGCTCTCAAGAGTGTGTTACTCGTTCCTTATTTTTAATAGAGTTTTGTAAGTAAAATATACTCAATGACAACTCCAATGCTCTCTCTGACTCTGTCTGTCTCTCTTTGTCTCTCTCGCTCTCTCTATCTCTCTAAGAGCCTGGATCAAATGAGTGGTAAAGACTGTTTTATAGGAGAAATGAAAGCAAATATAGGTTCATGAAATAATTAAACAAAGAAAAATGTTTGATTAATATCAAGCACTTTCTAAGGTTTACAAACTCTTTTAAAGCTTGTTTTTATATGATGATTGAATTCTACTGATAATATATTTGCTGTTGAAGACAATATTTCATATTCCATAGGTTTTTAACCTCAAAGGTCATAGATTTTTTAGAAATTTAGTTTAAATGCTTACTTCATTTCAAATTTAAATCAAAATGTCCATAGGAACAAAGATAGGTTTTCGTAACCAATAGTAATAATGGAGGGAAGAAAAAGTCGCGACTGGATGTTTCAGTTGTTTAGATGATCAATCTAGGCCATGATAAAAAATGCATTAATATGTTTCTTAGATTGGGCACAAGGTAATTGTAACAACGGGAAAAATATAAAAAAGTAGCACACCATGATGTGTTTATGTCACAATAAGTTAATCTAAAATTCATCAAATCACAATTTTAATGGCATTGCTTTGTTCCAAATATTTCCGTTGTCGTTATAGATATATAAGTTACTCAGTCTTTTTGGACTTGATCTTCACGAGTTTCAAAGAGTTTAATAATGTTTTTCAATATTACACTAAAAATGTTAAAATATTGATATTTTCTTAATATACTCATTCAGGTACTTTACCTAAAAAAGTATAGAGTATAGTCAATATAGATTCAATGATATTTGATATGGAGAATTACATGAACTTGGAGGCAAATTGAATAGAGTATAGCTTGAAAAAGAGAATGAGAGAAAGAGAGTGAGAAAGAGAGACAGAGAAAGACAGAGAGAGAGAGAGAGAGAGGGGGGGGGAGAGATGGAGAAGGAGATTGAATATGATAGAGAGAAAAGCGTAGAGGAATAGAGTTAGGGAGATGGAGAGAGGGATTAACTTGCCGAGAGATACAGAGATTGAGTGTGAGAAACAGAAGGGAACAGAATAAGCTAATGAATCACAGAGCTTAAAAGGGTAAATACAATCTTTCAATGACACCATTTTACATTGTATTACACCTTTCCGACAAAAAGAATTCTTCAATTTGTGGAGGCGAAACACTACGAAGCTACACGAAACATGCCAGACGTAGAGAGCGAAAGATTGCTGAAGGGCTGCCTGGCGTGCCAAACATTACTGACTGCTCTGTGATGGGCCTCTTACCAGCTCTGGCATAATGACACCACTAACCTTCGCCATTAGCCAAGGCACAGGGTTTTATATATATATACACTGTTCAAGACCGGGGTCCTCGGACCATGTCCGAAAGTTGGCTCTTCAGTCCACTAGTATGGAATCTTTAGATTTACTTAGATCAGTAAAGAGACAGGCAGAGATACGAATAGAAAGAAGGAAGGACGGAAAACAAGAGTGGAAGAGAAAAAAATTGAGGGAGGAAGTAATAGAAAGACAGAGCGAGAGAGAGAGAGAGAGAGAGAGAGAGAGAGAGAGAGAGAGAGAGAGAGAGAGAGAGAGAGAGAGAGAGAGAGAGAGAGAAACAAAAAAGAGATGGATAGGGCGAATTGTTCTAGACAGGCAAACAGTGTGATGAAAAAGGGGGAGAAAAAATGAGAAAGAGAGAAGGAGAGAGAAAGAGACAAAGAGACAGTGAATGAGCGAGAGAAAGATAGATAGATAGATAGATAGATAGATAGATAGAGAAAGAGGGAGAGAAAGAGAGAGAGAGAGAGAGAGAGAGAGAGAGAGAGAGAGAGAGAGAGAGAGAGAGAGAGAGAGAGAGAGAGAGAGAGAGAGAGAGAGAGAGAGAGAGGAGACAGAGAGACAGACAGGCAGACAAAGACAGATTCAGAGATGACAGACAGACAGAGAGGAAGGGAGAGAGGAGAGGGGGAAGAATTAAAAAAAGTGACGAGGAGGAAAAACATAAAAAAAATAAAAATCAGTAGTAGCAGAAATAGGACAGACAAAGAGAGATCAGAAGAGGTTCAGAGAGATGCTTTAATCTGAGAAATGGTATCAGCAATATGAGACGTAATAGCTTTCGCCGTTGAAAGTTTAAGAATCATTCTATTTTTAGTATCCTTTTCCATGAAGAAGGGAGCAGTGCGAGGAAGAAAGCAAGAAGAAAACTTATGGCCGCTGAGGATCGTTCGTGTGCTAAAAACACTTAGTCGTGTGTAGTCTACATATGCGATAGAGTTACTGCTGAGAACTACAAGTCATACATACAGGGATAATTATTCATAAAGGATGGCCGTTTATAATTGCATAGCATAATTGCCTTCTTCAGTTCGACCTAAAAATCTGTTAAAGCTTAAGAAAGAAAGAGAAACTTATGCTCATGAGGTTTTGATTCACAAAGACAATCAACTATCAGTCATGTAAATGTTTATAACTTATCGCATATCTGTAAGGGCAGTCAGTAATATTCTTTAACATGTGTGTACAAGAATTAAAAAAAAAGTGCAGGTTCCTCTAACATCGTTATTTTTTAAACGTTTATTTTTTTTTGCATTTTAATCGTTCCATAAGTTAAACGTCATATTTTCACTAGAAACAAAATAAAATTAAACAATTTATGAAACTTTATTATAGGTTGCCTAATAAAACAAACCTGCGTTAAACTCTCTTAAACTAATCAATATGCTCTGCACGATACGTGAACTATCTTTAGCTCGACACATGATCAAAGATTTATGGTATAACTTGTGAGCATTAGTTAAGTAGTGATCTAAAAAACAACTAAAGCTCTCTGTCACAAATCTGTCATAGAAATGGCTATGTGACCGCACTTGTGTCTAATGGAAACTTTTTTATGGCGCCTCAGAAAACCCAAAGTAAAACTGAATTGGGCGAGCTTTGTTAAGCAATCAGGAAAATTTACTTCGCTTTGTGGACATAGACGAGACTGAAAATTTGCCGATTTTAATTTTTATAAAATCTAATATCCCAGAAAGCTGAAAGATAAGTTTATATTCTAATATATTTAGCTTTTGTCTTAGGTAAAACAGTTTTAGTTATAATCATTCAATGCCATGTAATACATTGCTGTCCGCATTTGAAAGAAATCAAACGAATGACTTTCAATGAAAAAAATGTAAAAAAAAAAATGAGTGTCATATGTTTCAAATCTATATACATATGCTGTCAGCATTTGAAAGAAATCAAACGAATGAGTTTCAATGAAAAAAATTGTAAAAAAATGAGTGTCATATGTTTTAAATCTTTCTTCGAGAAAATAAATGGATTGCAATTAATAAAAGCAAAATTGTAATCTTTCGTCTTCTTCTGAATTTGTGAAGAAATAGTGAAGAAGTGGGTATCATTCCCACGATCGCATGTTTCGAGATAAGTTAAAAAAATAGGAGTTAATCTGTGTGCGAAGGTAAGCGTGTCTCTGATAACCATAGATGACTCTACCTTATCATTTTTTTTTTAAATGTTTCTCACCTGGAGAGCTGTTAACTGAGAAGGCTAAAACTTTTTTTTTTTCGGAGAGACTTAAAAGAAAAAGAATACGACTTATCAGTTTCTCTGTTTCACAAATAAAACTAAAAATAAAGACGGTAAATTTAACTTAGTGCTGCTCAAACTATGCTCAGATTAACAAGTTGACAAAGCGCAAAACTAATGCGTGGAGAAACGGGTTGGACCAGTGTCTATATCGAGATTATATAATATTGAGGTGGTCTTTTTTCTTTCCCTTTCTCTCTCCTCTTGCAATATCTCCCCTGAAAAAAATACATTGCATGGATACAAACTGTTAAGCGCTCTGATCATGGTCACATTGACACGGCAAGCCAGAATCAGTACTCACGCTGAGTGCCTCTCCCTGAAACAGGAGTTTCATCTTATATCACATGCCTACCTGCATAGGTATCAAATTGTGGCACTCATGATTAAAACATCATGGTGAAAGACTTATGGTGTGGATAGAGCGATACAGTGATAGCATATAGCGAAATGCTGCAGTTAGTTACATGTAACACGATGCTTAATATTGCGTTATTAGAATGAGACAAGGAAAACAGGAGAGAAAAGCGGGTTGGGGTGCAGGTGAATAAGTTTCATCATTAGCCGCCAATAAGTTAGAGCCTTACTGAAGTTCACTTTTATCTCAAACAAAAGATTCTGACCAGTTATGACTGTCAGCGGTATATCTAAACCCAGAGCCTATTGTGAGGTGAGCTTTCTACTTTGTGTATTATGTCTATCTATAACATTACAAGCCTTAGCATCATCATTAACTTTTCTATCGTCATCAGTATAAAAATAACAATCACCATAATCATAGCAATCATCCTTTTCTAGTTTTTTTTTGGTTTAAAAATAATAATTATGAAGTTTGCCTTTTTTTTCGCTCTTTAAGTTAAAGACTAGCTGAAATTTTTAGATCACCGCCCAAGATAACTGAACATCTTTACATTACAAAGCAACATTTTACATTTTTGGCGCCCACTAGAATCACTCTCAAAGAAGGCAACTGTTTTCCTCTTTAAAAGTTAATAACCAATTCATTTTTAATCAATCGGGTATATCCGGCTCCTGCTATAAAACAACACAGAAAAATTATCTATTGAGTTATTCGCTGGCAATAAATTCTGTGAGTAAAATGTAAATACAAAAAAAATCCCTTTTTGCAATGAATTGGTGATGGAAAAAAATGTTGTTGCATCAGAATAATAGAATACTACAAAAGCTCTGAATGTAGACACAAACAGAGCTATAGGCTGTTAGGTAAAGACAGAGCTTTTTTTTTAAACCAGGTTACGAATTTGGAAATGTTTGAATTCGAAGCAAGTTTGTTGATTTTTTTTTCTTTGCAAATCACTTTATTATAATACATATTAACTGAAAAGAGCATCATTTGACTTTTTTTTTTCAAACAATAAGATTTTCGAAACCCTGCTCTAAACTTTATTAAAATAATTTTAAGATATATATTTTTTTTCTAAAATTCGGTGTGCAACTTTGATACTCTCTATACATTCTCCATTTCTTGTCAAACCACTAACTGATAAGTCATGATTAAGGTAGAAAGGAATTCGATTTTGTTATTTCATACTCTCGACTCTTTGCTCCACATTTTGACATTGAATTAAAACTGATTGGTCATTGATTAAAGCATGTGAGTTTTACTAATAACTGTTCTGTATGTCTCGACTATTATCAGTGTGAGACTTGATTCAACTAAAACATTTTAACATGAAGCCCTCCTTATTTTCTTTACTCCACGGCACCACAAATTAGCGCTATGAGTAAACCCCTACAGCCTCAACACCTACATCATCACTCATACTTAGTTTATCTTTATGAGTGGTGCTAATAACTGAAGTCATGGCTGTATCCTCTCCACTGTTGTTTCCTCCTGTCCAATTAAAGATTCACCCATTACGTCTTTCTCTCGGTTATGAAAGCGTTACCATAGAAACCTACTCAAGGAATGACGTGGTTGGAACCTGCTAATTTATCTTGTTTATGACATCTTACGGACTCGTGGTGATTCGGAACCATATCCTGTGTATGAAACTAAGAGGAACGCCGGTTTTGGTTTGAAGCATGCATGAAAAAACGTTTTCGTGACAACTCATGTAATTATTTATAAAACATCGTCAGTTTTAACATGGGCAGGTGCTGTAGTGACGCGTGTCTCATTCTTTTTGGCGTTTTGATCGAAAGCGAAAAAGCCATTCTTTTCAGAATTAAGACATGTTGGGGTAAAAGTGTAGATGAAACTATTTTCTGTTGAAATTTAGATCTAATTGTATTGTCATTATCAACTATTAGACGGCACAAAATGGTTACATAGGGTTTCATGACAAATAGTATAATTATTCCAAAAAAAAAAAAAAAAAAAGATAATTTTGAAGAAAGACATGACAATAAATTGCGTTGTCTTTCTTACATGCAGAAGAAAATGTCTCAAATAGTAAATTGTCAAAATTCCTTTAAGCCTTCGAAGTTAAATGGGAAATCGCTTAAAAATGAATTTTAAGTTTATAACAATGCAAGACAATCTTGTTCAAGTCGGAATTTGCCCCTACTAACGTTTAGATAAGTATAAAAGTATTTTTAAAACACTTATGAGGATAAATGAATAAAATCATTTTTCATGCCAAGGAATATATAAATATGCTGGAATTTGTACAAAAAAAGGCCGTTTGAATAGATTTAAAAACATTCGTCATTAGTTCTAGTTCAAAATAGGCCTGGAGGCTCGAACCCCTAAAAGTCTTGACAACTCACCCATTTTTAAACCTATTTTCTGTGTGTGTATCTACGCACCGTCAAGTTTGAACTAGGTAGAACTGAATCATGGATGTATGTAGCCTTCAAAGTGTTCAAAGTCATTTTTTTCACTCAGTAAAATTGATTTCACCTTCTTTGTAAAAAAGATTGTAATTTGTCATCACCATCGTGGCCTTCAATGTACTTGTTATTCGGATCATCAAATTTTTTTTACATCAAAACTAGTGTTTGCATAGATCTGATGAGGATGTCATCTGGGCTGTGTCTTGTACTTCACTGGTAATGATAACAACGTGGTAATAGCTTGCCAAATTAATAAACAATATCTTCTATAGAATTTATTCTCCTTTTGAGTTTTCTCTTGCATCAAGTTATGTACATTCTTGATTAGACAAGTTTCCTCCCCTTCAACATCTTGAAATATTTTCGGAAACAGTACAGTGAGGATGAAGCTGGTAGATTGGAGTTGATACGAATAGGCCAACCGAGGGTCAAACAGAATGGACTTCTACATGTCAGCCCAATGCTCTACCGTTCCCATCTTCTATCGAACAGTAATCATATTGGGCTATTGTTTTTAAGAAGCGTTTGAATTACCAATATAATAAATAAACCAATAAAGATTAATTTAATTTTGATAAACATCAAAATTTGGAATAACGTGAACTTGGTATTTAAATGGAGAAAACAGGTGGGGTGTACTAAACCAATAATTTGCATTTTCTTGATACATGATGTAAATTTCTGAAAAGTTAATGAAAAAAGTTGGCGCCATTATAATGCGCGTCTTAATAATGAACTCTTGAATGAGCTACTCTTTTTTTAATTCAAGGTTGGCGAATACAAAACGATTTCAATAATCACAAAAACTGTAATGGCCGTAACGACCACAATGATTCGAAAACTATCAAAAGCTAACAATAACTGCCTATCCATACTGTTAAGCCGTATTTCGATGAGTCACGATCGACAAGTACAACCTCATTTAGCTCTCCCAACTCTTGATTTTGCGTCTTGAGGCAATATAGAGTTGGAATTCAATTTAAAATTATATCAGATCTCCATTAGTTCTCTTGTTCACCCTCAATTATGGAATTTTTATTAGGTGGAACAGTATTAAAACAAAGTGGAGTCCATATAAAAAAAGTACTAAGCGCATTTACGGTTCAGAGATACTTGTCTATGTTATGCCTGATTGTACTGACACGAGAAAATATTTTTAAAATCTCTGTTTATCTCGAGTGTAACGTTTTGGCCAGCGGCTGCATGTTATCAGCTCCTGTTTTACGAGAATAGATACAAGACGCTACCTGGAAATTTAATCCCACCTTAAGTTTTCTGTTATCGTTTCCCATGATACATATTACAGATAACCTTGCCAAGAGAGGGTGACGAGCCAGTAGAATTATTGCTCACCACCTTCGAAGAAAGCATGGTATTTAAAACCAAGCGACGAATACCCCGTCAAAACAGGGGCAACAGGGCAAATCTTAAAATTGAAAACCGATAATGAGATAACCAGATCTGGTGAGGACCATAGGAGTAGATAACTGTTGCTGCACTTTCCCTTACCATTTCCTACAGAGAGAGATTTTTTTTTCCAGGACATGTGCATAGGGCCTATATAAATGTTTCCGTCTTTTTAAGTTTCTTTTTAGATGGCGACTTTTGTATACAAAATGGCAACCTATTTCTGGCTTAATGAACGAAAATAAGGTCTTTAGAGAATAATAAAAAAAAAACCCCAAAAAACAATCAATCGAACTACCAAAGACAAAACTTCCGCTGGGGCTCCACACAGGCAAGCAGGAGAAATAAGCATTGTCTGCAAGCTATATCTAAAAAAGTATATCAGACTGGCGAAAATTATTTTCACATATACCTCAATACTGCTGCCTTTTTAAGTGATTGAACAAATAAAAAGCATAAACGTTAGCATGGATCTTTTGTGCTTCAGTTTATGGTTTTGCACTCGAGTTCATGACTTGAGAAAGTGAAACAAAAATGTTGAAAGCAAGGTTTAATCAGTTCTGATGATCCCTAAAGAAAGTTGAATTTGACATTATAAATACAACAGCAAAAAAGTTTTATTCACCTGCCAAACCATCAAAAGCATTGTTACATTGATCTTGCCAATCATTTTCTTTTCACACTGATAATTTTATAATTATCTTAAGCAGAGTTGTTAAAGAATGTCATGCGTATTAAAAAATTTATGATAGTAAAGATCAGCATAACGCTATGTCATATTACTATTGACAGTATTCTCAAGGCCTTTGCTTAGGTTTTAATCAAGCCCAAGGACCAAGCAAGGCCATAAACATGTTTGATATTTTACTAAAAACAGAGCAACCGTTTGCCGCTGCCTGATCTGAGAGAGAGATCGGAGTCCTCGCTTCTTTTCCCTACCACATGAACATCCCACAATTCATGCTCAATAACTGTGTAAACACCTGGGCCTTTGAAATCTTCTCATCTTTCAGTGCCACCTTTAATTGTCCCTGCTTTTGCGCCGAAATGTGTGGCGCTGGTGTTTAGATGTACACGTGCCCTTTTGCACTGTGAGTAATCTTTGCTCCGTTTGTTTAGCCTTAGCTGTGCGCCTCCATATGATTTGGCCAGATCTGTGTTGTAGTTAGGTACATGGATCATGGCGCTCGCCGTGTCTTTGCAATGCGAGATTCTTGGTAAAGATCGGTGCACGGGTGGACCGCCTCACCGGCTGAATCTGTTTACACAACCTTTCTTCTGCTTGTGGCTAATAAATCCGCATCTAAGCTGTGTTACTATTTCTGAAGGCCTTTTTATTGACACAAGAGCGAATAATAATAAACGTGTCTTATTTTTTCCCTTTTTGCGATTTATGCTGTAATAAGCGAAGGCTAGACGGAACGCATTGTGTTTTAAAGCTTAGAGTTTTTGAATACTAAGAACAGAAGCAAATGTAAAGACATTGCGAGGCAACTGGGCAGAGTTTTAAGCTTTAAAAACCGATGAAAACTTGATTTAGGAAGCACAGGATAACAAGAGTCTGTCTTCAAACTTTCATAAGTTCTGTAATTCATAAAAAAAAAAACATAATATAAAGTACAAATATGAAGAAAAGCAAAAAAAAACAAAAACAAAGAGAAAGCAAAACAAAACAAAAACAAAAACCGAGAAAACAATCCCATTTTAAAATAAAACATTTGAAGAATGCCGAATTTGACAATGGGGTTTATACATTTTGATTGTTAATGATGGTAACATTTAGAGCTTTTGGTTCGTTAAAACAGGTCTATTTTTTTTATTGCATATTAGTGTAGTTTCTTTTTCAACTCTGACATGTGTGCCTAGTTACACTCGATTTATTACTTAAGCTTCAGAGAGTTTTCAATTTTCGTGTGTTTTGTCCTATGCTGGTCTCAGATATTTTCAAAACAAGCACTACACGCAGTGCAAGTCTGAAATCAAATCCACTGGCTAATGTTTTTTTAATGCGCATTTTTGGGTGTCAACTTAGTTCAACAGAATTCTGGCTCCATAAACTTAAAATTAATGGTATCATCTTGTATTTTTACGATTTCAGCGAATTATAGTAAAACTTGCATGAAATCCTTCTCGGCACAAACTTGCAGTCTCTGAAGATGCCATAACTTAAGAAAAGGAGAAATGGTTTATTCAATCCACTCTGTTTTCCCAACAATGTCTTCATCAGTCCTATGAACTGGCACCATCGTCACGATACTTGGCGGAGAGAAAATTTATTTTCTACATAAAGAAATTCACAAAATATTTCTTACACTGATGACTTTTCGTAAGTCTTAAAAAAAATTGAGTGATTCCAGAACCTAACTATTTATCTCTTACTCAAAAGTATTTAAGCTGGCGAGAAATTCAAGATACAAAAAAGCAGAATTGTAATACTTATGTCAATCGCATTTCTTTCAAATCTAGCCGTCTCGCCAATTTTTCTTTTACTTATCTGAGCCGTACGCCACAGGTTGCTGATTGAGGCTAGACTCAACATAATTATTATCAGAAACATTATTGACTGCCAAGTTGGATGCTAAGTTGCGGTTAGAAACCTTCTGCTGATGTCACCTCATAATTCTAGACTCATGAGCTCAGCGATCAAGATTTTTTCTGATTAATTTATACAGTGAATAAGCAAATGCCGCAGCGAGACTTGTGAAAGTAAACTAGCTAAAGAAGGTATTAACATTGCCAGCATCAATGACCATTGATGGATAAAAGTGGACGAAAGCTCTTTTAGAAGCTGATGATTTTGAAAGATTGGACCAATAATAATGATCAAAGGAATAAATTATAGATACATAATATAAGAAGACTGCAGCACTCATGTAATGAAACATATCGATAATAGATGATTAGATATGAAGATACATATTATATAGACACATATAGCATAATTTCATAAATACACAATCACACACACATATATATATATATATATATATATATATATATATATATATATATATATATATATATGTAGAGACAGATAGATAGATGGCAGGCTTAGAGACACATATAGATGAGTATAGTTAACACCCAGGAATTGAAAACCATCTGTTGTGGTTTCTTAGCAATTCTCAAGAGATTCGACATGTGTTTAAGAATTTATTTTTAATTGTGTTATGGAAAGATTAAGAAAAAGATAGGTAGGTAAATATAAAATTATATATTCTCTAAAATCTGTTAGATAGATTGAAAGAATGATAGACGGGTAATTGGAAGAACTGACACGCTGCTATTTGCAGAATAAATGGAAAAACTTGATATGAAGTCTTTCACATCTATATATATATCGCTAACTTTAAAGTCAAAAAGTTTACGTAAACACGAAGGTAGCCATCGAAGTAACTAAACAGAAGGAAATGTGAATCACCCACAATAAAGGTTATACAAAATAAATAGATAACGGACTAGCTATTTATTTATTTCTTGGAACAGATGGAAAGTCTGAGTAATTCTAGATTAGACGTGTAACAGACATAAATGATCTAGTTATTACTCGCTTGACAGCTTTTCTTACCATTAAGGAATCCCTTTGGTATGCTGGACTTTTCCTGATTATCCACAACGAAATCCGTGTAATAATGTGGGCCAGCTCTGGCATCGAGAAACACATTGGCTGTTCGACCATCCTGGTTTCTTCTCAGAGAAAAACACAGAACATTTAAAACTCCAGCCAACTTGAGAGCACGTCTAAGTGTTTGTGCCGAATTAAAATAGCAATGGCAAGAATGTTAATTACAGCTATCTGGATTGAAAGTGGGTATGCTGTGTTGAAGAAAAAAATAACAATAAAAATGCAAAAACAAAATAATGCCTAATAAACTTGCCCTCTTTGATCATATTTTTTGTGATTATCACATTGCTGAATAACTATTGCTCCAGTATTTAATGAAATAAGAAAAAAACACCATGGTAGATTTCCATTTTTTTTTAAAGTAACTTTATAATCTTAGAAAACATTTCTGCTGCGGCAAACGATCGCTGTAAGCACTCCAAATTTTTTTGGCTGTTTTTAGATCCTCACTGTGCTAATGAAAAAATTATTAGAGAAAAGTTTCACGCTATTTGTACATTATTTGAGCGTCACAAGTAAGAACAAAAATCACATATGCATCGATGTGTTAGATATTTTCCTTATTGAGGTTTATAGAATCAGTGAAATTTTACCATAACCCTACAAAAATTAAAAAAAAAACATTACAATTTGTCACGGAACAAAAATTATTGAAGTTTTCTTATATAGGAAAAAGAAAAAAAAATCATGAATTATCAATTTTCGCTTTCGTTGAATGGTATGGGTATTAAGCAGCTTAAGTCTTTAAAAAATCAACATGATCTTGTTTATTCCATACAGTATATTAATATATCTACAAATCAAAGAATAATTACGGAGTCGTGATCCAATTAGAACATTATTAGCATTTTAACATTCATTTTTGATTTGACACTTTACAGGAATGCATATGTTGAAAAGAGTGCCGAGCTAGGTAGAAGAGAACAGATACTGTTTGTAGCACGACAGCTCACATGTGTATTGTTAGCTAGTGAGAGGATTCCTCCACAGACTGACTTTCGAGATGAGAGCGAGTGAGCGCTTGGACTACTCATAAGCCCTAGCCCTCGCTCGCTCACTTACTACGTCCGTATCTCAGCGTAGCGCGAGTCTGGGCTCTATACACCAGTGGTTCAGTCTGATAGCAACCCGTGCACGATTTCTTTAGTCAGCAAAAGTTAAATCTTTGTTCATGTGAAACTATATGAGCGCAAAATATCATGCTGAACAGTGAAAAAGGTTTAAAATCATTATGATTTCTATGAAGGAGTCTAAGAAAAATATGAAGGTTCTTTTTTTCTTCCAAATACAAAAGGTTTCTTAAATCTTCTAATTTCACATAGAAACAAACTAAGCCTGTACCGCTTCTTCGGCTTTCTCGTTTCCAAGTAAAGTTTTAATATAATTCTTTCATTGTTTGAACATACGCTTTTGAGTTTTGAAAAAAAAAAGAAAATGAAAATGACTGTTTACAGATCGATTTGGTATAACGTAAAGAGGAAACATAATATTGTCTCCATGTGCAGATCGATATATTTATGTACCCAATTTCGATAGAAATGTTAATTATATAGCCCTTATCCCCTGAATGATAAATTCGTATCACTCAAACCGATAGATCGATAGATTAGTAGAGTCCAAAATCGATAGATTAATGCTGATAATGCACTTATCAAGGACTTTGATATTTTTATTTGCACACCAAGTGAAATCAGAGGTAGAATCCCACTTTCGAGGGCCTGCTTCTCTCCGTCCCTTCTCGGGAGAGAAGCCGGCCGCTTTCTCTATGCGATCTGACGTCCGGGCTAGTTGAACTGCCCTTTGCGCGTCCCAAGTGAAATCAAAACTAATGTGTGATATTCGCTATTTCTGTTGGGTTTTTTTTTGTTCGAATCTATTTTAAAATCTTTTTAACTACTTGTTAAAAGGATATGAATGCCTGCAAAAAGTGTCTATAAGGGCACTTCTTTTCGGGAATTCATAACTTTCCATTTATTTGTTCAAAATAAGTTAATCATTTTCTTATCGCAGATAGCGCCATCAAAATCATCCGCCAGCGGTAGTGCTGCTGGAATGCGCATACATGCAGAGTTTTGACACACACCAGCTTCAATCGTCATGTGTTCCCTGTGTAAGCAGCGCTGAATATAGAGTGTGAAGGCAGGGTGACCGGTGAATCATGACTTCCTGACCTGAAGGGTTTTCCTGGATGCGGAAGGTCAATACAGGAACATGTACAAATCTAAAAAAAAGGCAAGCTATAAAGAAGAATGTTTGATACATTGATTCAGTGAAAATAAATATAATTAATAACCCCGACAGATTTGAAAGTTCTCGGAAAACTTCCTCCTTATGGCCATCTAAATCGCGTGATCATTATTTTTCTTGAGATCTGCAAATTATTATGAGCAGTGAAAATAATTATGAGCTTTCTGTATTTTTCTATTCTTATCATTTCCGTTTCGGTATAAACAAAACTTTAAAAAAAAATCGCTTCTGGCCACGATTGTGTAAACCTGCTTGCGGATTAAATCAGTCTGCATGGAAATTGGATTTCCTAGTTTTCTTACGAACTACTTTTTGTAGAACTGCAATAAAACGAGAACTATCTTAAAACCACCATAGAGATCACGTAGCCGTTCCTATAATGATCTTTTTTTTTTTTCAAAATAGTTTGATTGAGAGAGGGAAAAGCTGCTACAGATATCAGTGGATTTGATATAGGAGTCTTCATAAAGAAATCCATCACCACAAGATAACTACAACAGATTATTATTTTCCAAGTGTCCAAGTGTTTCTTTTATGTAAAGTTTTATAAGCTTGTGACTTCACTGCATCCAATATTTGAAATTGTATTAAATATATAAAATAGATTTGGGATATTGCCAGTCCGGAGTCTTTGTGTACAACACTTAAGAGCCATCTTGTAGCAAATGGTCAAGATATTTTAGAACGCTTTTGCTGATCTTAGAGGACGCTATTTTTATTTCTATATTCATCCTTTCATTCTATATTATGCGTTTCGGTTTTGAGATATGTATTCATTAATTTTCTCGAACCGTTTTCATTCTCAGCTTTTATAGGTACTTGTCTTCTTTCCTGTCTTACATAATGTACTGTTTTTGTTTTTTATCCTTGTAAAAATGCGTCTCTTTATGGTGAGTGGTAATGGCTTATATTGATACCCTGCCGCTTAAACTTTAGGGCATTAGCCTCGTGCGCACAATGCAGCTCCACTATTACTCTAAGTCAGGAAAATAGGGTAAATCAACCTCTCATTTGGCTAGCTTCAGTGTCACTATAACAAAGGGATTTTTATTTCATAAAATAATTTCAAACGCATAAAGCAGAGCCGAAAACTCCTCACCCTATAAACAATAGCGAATATCGAATTCGCAAATCAAAGTCTGCACATTTGGCCAGTTAGGTGCTGTTTTACAATAACAAACACGTAAACACATATTTCCTTAAAACGGCAACAACTTCATATATATATATATATATATATATATATATATATATATATATATATATGTATGTATATATCTATATCTATATCTATATCTATATATATATATATTTGTACCTATGTACACATTGTGTTAATGTAATTTGTGGTGCTGAATATCGTACATGATAATTGTAGTCGACTTTAGTAACTTAGAAGTATTTTAAGTGAAGTACGGAAGTATGATAAGCACAATTTATTTTCAGAGCAATGACATAGTACTGTATTTTGAAATGCTGCATCTGTCCAATTAATTGCAGTTTTAACACCTTCGACTATAGAAAAAGTCATAATTAAACCCCAGATTGTCAGACAAATTCACTCAAAATCACAGTTGTAAATCCTCAATAATAGTCATATTATACCATTAAATAAATTAGTAGAAAGAGGGAGAAGAAATTTAAAAGTAAAAGGTGTGAAACTAGTCCAGATTACTTCCCCTAAAACATTTCGTACCCAAAGTCTATTATTAATTTTTCTGTGTGAATGAAATCATTAGGATGTCAAATCGCCAAAGAACGCCTCCTTTTCCTTAACCGATAAGAATTCCTTCCGTCAGTTTTGAACCATCAATTAAAGGTCCTTCTGAATAACTCGGCAACCTACACAAATTTAACCAAGTATTTAATTGTCCACTTTTATCATCTCTGAGAAGCAAATGGCGCACTGCTCAAGATCGAAGTTTATCTTCGTTTCTCTTTTTGAAATATACTCTTTGTGCTACAGTTGCTGGATCTATCATAGATATTTCACGTGTGTATAGAACTAAAAAAAACGGTACTGTTTTCCGCTCTTATAGCAGGTAATATACCGCCAGGAGTTTCAGTGAACTCGAGAGAGAGAGAGAGAGAGAGAGAGAGAGAGAGAGAGAGAGAGAGAGAGAGAGAGAGAGAGAGAGAGAGAGAGAGAGAGAGAGAGAGAGAGAGAGAGAGAGACAAACAGTCAGAAAGACGACCGACAAACAGAAAAATAGAGAATAAGAGATAAAGTTGAAAATTTCAGAAAAATAGAGAATAAGAGATAAAGTTGAAAATTTCAACTTTATCTCTTATTCTCTATTTTTCTGTTTTCTGATTTAATAAATAAATGCATTTTGGAAATATGACTTGGACATAGAACCAAAACATCATAGAGACTAATGAATTTGAGAGCATCTTTAGTCATCTTACAGTAATTCAGTTTATTAATTTCAATAAAAAAATAAGGGCGCATTTAATTCAAAATGCATGCGTGTAGTCTTCTTTCTGTTATATTGTTTTAAATTTGGCCTCTTAAGTTTTACCAAAGTACCATTCACTCTTTAATATTTATCTGCACTTTGCATCCCGTTAGACGCGAAAATTTGCAATGTTTCTCTAGAGATATCACTTGTAAGAAGATCCAGACAACTTCAAATAACATTGAAACACTTTGCATACTTCAAGTCTCTTTGGCTACCGTTTTCCTCTTAAATGAAAATTTGAGTCAAGAGGCTTTTAGTGAACTGAACAAAACATGTTTATAAGACGGCCGCCACCTTTTAATTTATGTTTTTAATACATATAAAATAATTCTCAATATAAAGCAAAGAAAAAAAGTTAAAATCACTTTGGCTGACGTATATGTAATTCTCATAATGTTTTTTTACCCTTTATCATATCAATATCTTACGTATAGTAGGAATGTAGAGGAGTAGTTTGTGTTTTTTGTACTGGCTGACACGTTTAGCTTGATCAACAGATGCATCTGCTCAAATCTAGCCAATAGTTATATGCAGACTCATTGGTTGGTGATTTCCATGCTCATTCCAGTTAAAAGAGACGCTGTTTAGATATAAGGCACTCCCTGTCATTTATGTTAGCATGTCGGTCATTTTTGAAAATGGTGGATCGATATTGATCCGGAAATCGACAATTTTCTTGGAGCTTGCCACGCTGGTAATAACCACCTATGATTATAATCTCTAACCTAAATACTCATGATAGCAAAAACTAAAGTATACACATTCCGAGTCAGCGCCCAAAAACACTATCTGTGAATTTTTTTTGAAGGATACGATGTAAGGCACAACAGGTAAAAAAATGATTTTGATTAATATTGTAAGTTATGCCTAACGTTACTGACATACTGCTCAACAAAAAAAAATGACTTAAGATTTTGGTTTATAACATTTTTTTGCTATACTGGAAAGCAAGTACACGTATGTCACTTAATATTGATTTATAAAGTTCAAAAGAATGTCTTTTCAAGGTTATATCAAATAATACAGTAATAAATGCAGTTTATGAAGACTTTATGGAATTTTGCAGAAGGCTCATCCATCATTTGAATAAGGATTTGATAACAAAAAAATAAAAGACAAAAAGACAAAGTAACAAAAGCAAAAAAAAAATATTCGATAAATAGAAATAGGATTTATTCGTAACATATAGCTAATAGAAAATAGAAAATCAGTACAGGAAAACACCCTTAGAATATAAATGCATATAATGCAGTTTTAAATATAATTCTTTACGCTATATTGTAATACATAATTCTCCAAAAATTCCAAAAGTAAAATATGTATAAAATACGGCAAGGATGATATATAAAATGACATGTAAGCTATTTTGGATGTCTTTACTCCATCCATAAATTTAAAAAAAAGTGAAAATTAATCATTTTAACATTAAATATACTCTGGAATACGAAAACTTCGACTGCAGAAGCCCTCAAACTACTCAATATTTTCTGTATGGTTTGAATAAGTGTAATTGATTCTAATCTAATATTTAATAACAATTAAAAGTAGAATTTAAAAAAAAATGAGGGAAGTAGTATAAAAGCATATTAAAAAATATATATAAGCATTTATAAAAAAGCTAGGTATACTTTCCAAAAGCAGTTGCAAACAATAAATTGATTTATTCAAATAAAAATGTTTTTCTTATATAAAAAATCTAAGTAAATAGTCTATTAAAGGAGGTAGCCAGGTATCTGGTATATTAGTATTGTATATTTTTTAATAAATTTTACCACAGTATTTGAAAATAATTTCAAGTGCCAGTAAATCTGAACAGGTGTCGTACAAAACCCCCCAAAAAAACGGATGAGGTAAAAATCAGAACAAAACAGCAATTGCTTGTCACAAACTTTAGTCGAGGAAATCTTTTAGATGCACTAATTTCTTATTCTATGAGAAATTTTGGAAAGATTTTGTTCAATTTTTTCTTTCTCATTCGAATGACCTAACCATCTTTGAAGTTGATTCTCTCGATCTTCATCATTTTTCACCTATATCTGAGGTAAAATCAACAGCTTTTTAAAACTCATGTCCTGCTTGTATGGCATACTTTGATTGGAAAAGAATTTCAAAAGCTTGAAATTTTTCTCAGTACGAGGTGGCTCTACATGGTAAAAGTACCACACTGGATTCTAAATATTCTTGCAAATAACTGACTTTGAAAAATATTTCTGACAAGGTGCAACCTGAGACAGATCTTAGTAAAGTAGTTAGCTAATAAAAAAAAATAACTATGAAATACAAAATAAATTTATAGATTTTTTTAAACTCTCATTATCATGTTGGTAAAATTCGAAGAGGATCAGTGTTTGTTTATTTACTTTATCAAGTATCATCACGAGAAATATGATTGTAATCATAGTTTTTCATCTGAATCTATACTTTATGGAATAGTCCGTCTTAATATAAGTTTTACTCAATAATATCTGCTTATAATAGATAAGTATCATCGACAAAAAAGATTAAATTACACAGGTAGATTGACAAAATAAATTTAAAAAACACAATAGTCTATAAAGTTGTACTTTTTTCAAATGAGATCAAAATCCAACTTAAATTAAAGCTGCTAAAAATCGGTCTGATGGCTCATTGACCCAAATTTGATCCTGCAATGCAATTTTGATCGTTTGTCGTGAACTTTCTAGTTGGTACCTCCGACATGCAAGTATTTTGTTTGAATAGAGCTGGCCATCTGAGCCTTTTCTACCGTAAGGGGAGCATCTGAGGAGAAACAGAGAACATAAAGAATTGTATTTGATTAATTACTTGTGTTTTATTATCTTGCTTTCTGCATGGTTTCCACATATCAAATAGTTTACCAGCTGTCATTTTGGGATATCAACCTCAATGTAGATGTTGATGTTTTAGGCAAGTCTTCGCAAAGTAAAAGTTTCAAATCAAAAGGTTCCACCTATATAAATTTGATTAAAAGATGGAACCTTTTTATTATAATCTTACAAAAGTTTGGCAACCTATAAAAAGGTAATGCATGAGAACTAATTTAAAAAAAGGAAAAGTACTTCTATGTTCAAACAAGATTTCATATAAAGAAGTGAAAAGAAAAATATTTCTCGCAAATAAGACTACTGCACCACTTTGCAACTGATAAATTTTTATTGATTTAAATAATGCTGAAGTGAAGGAAAAAAAGCTTTTCATCCCATATGTCGTTGGGAGACAGTGGCGTGTACCTCTTGGAAAAATTAGATTATCAATTGCAAAAGTGAAAAAGAAGTCGTTTGATAGTTCTACCTTAATATTTATAAAAAATTGATAAAAGAATGAGCTGGTCATAAGATTATTGAAGTCCAAAGGCATAGCTTGATCTAATATAGACGGTGGTGAACACTCATTTTTTTTTTCTTGCTAAGAATTACACCTTCACTAAACCAACTAAACCAGGTAGGTTTGTGTAGATGAAACAAAAAAAAACAACGAATAATTAAGATGAGGGTGATATTATTCCACCTATAAAGTATTATTTTTCCTAACTTTTTTCTATTCGATTTTTTATCAGAGTTTCACTTCAAAGTCTTTATAAAGCAAAAGTTAAAGGGTTGAAAAGATTCCATTTTGTCACACATTTTCTTTATTGTACTATGAGCTCAGATTTGTAAAAGAAAGTTAAATGAAAACCTAAAAGTTAAACTAATTGACTTAAGTTATAAAACAATTCAAAGAATAACGATAGATCTGTTTAAGAAGTCTTACTTATGGGGAGAAAAGTGTGATCCCCTGAAAGATCTTCTCTGACAGAGTAAACTCCTTGCTTGATTGCCAATAGAGCACCCATAGCTAGACCAATGGGAGGTTCACCAACAGCTAGAAAGGAATGGAAAATGTTTCTTCTCTATAGTAAGAGCTTATATTTTCTTCTTTTACAAAGTTTGATTTTTAAAAAATGTGACTGATTCCAAAATATATTACCTCTACACTTCTCAAGCTAAAAATATGAAGAATATAATACTGAAAAAAAGTTTCTGCTTGATTTTTTTTTAATCACAAAAGAATGATTTTATTCTTATGTAGACTCCAACTAAATCTTTGGGTGGTTTAAAAAATAGTGCAATAAAATAATGTATAAAGACCTTCATATGTCAATCATAAAATCTTAATTTTTTCTTTTTTTAAATCATCACTATCATCATAAATTCATTGATAATTCTTTGCATCCTAAGGAAAACAATTAAAAGGGACAACCAAACCTTGTTAAATGAAAAATAGTTTTGAAAATTTAGGGAACTTGAAAAATTTCAAAATGCATTTTGTTACCACAGACTAGTTTAGTTTTTTAGAATAGGCAAACAAAAATAGCTATCCAAGAATAGCAATGGTCAAAGCATACTGTCTCACCTTTTGAGCTAAGGATGCCAGATGTGTTAGGTGTGTCAGGCAGAAAGTGTATTCTCCAGTCAATTGGAATATCTTTAGTCGTAGGAGGCTTGTACTCCTGAAAGTTGCAGAGAAATTCCATTTAAAACATGAATTTTTTTTATAAAAAAACATAAACTGAGGAAAACTTATTATTTTCTGCATGGTAAACTATTTTTTCCTCTTGTAATCTTTTTTTTTTCAACAGACAACTTGTGTCCTTTGAAAACTATCTCTCAGTAAATGAAAATCCCACCTTGTTTTACTGCCACTTCAAAACTTTCAACTTATCAAAACTTAATATTGTAGAATATTATGTAAGTAAGCTCCAGACTTTTTTGAAGACCTATGGTTTTTAACTTATATTAAAATTGCAGCATTTTCAAAGAAGGAGAGAATACATACATAATTTTAAACAAAGTCAGGTTTCTCATTAAAGTTAAAAATAAAAACATTGTGTGAATTCATTTTTTTATTTACTATGAAATATTGCAGAGAATTTGATGCAGAATTTTTTGGCTTCCAATACATTATACCAGTCCTACATTTGTTTTTCGAATTTGTCAGAATTTTTCTCTTAAAAAAATTGCATGCATTCAATATTATTTGATATAATCTCCATCTATTATTCAGTTTCAAAATAACTGAGAGGCCGTCAATCACTCACCCATGTTCCATCATTGAGCAGTTGGCCTGTCTCTTTGCTGTAGAAGATGTCCTCAGTGAGATAAGCACCAAGTCCCATGACAAAAGCTCCCTCCACCTGACCAATGTCAATGGTTGGATTCATACTGGTTGACAAACACAACAATTTTATTAATGTATTGCCATAAAAACACAAAAAAAGTTGAAAAAAAAACAATCAAATTTGTACTCAAATTTCTAAGAATATTTGCGATCCTGATAATATAAGATACTGTGAGTGAATGCAGAGGAAATGTAATTCTCTTTCAATTTTTTTTGTGCATTATAATCACAAATTGCGCCAAGTGTTCAAAATATTGATGTTCTTCATTCTCAAATTGTTACTGTCACTCCCATATTCGATAAAAAAACAAGTCACAAATGTGGAGAATGAAACATATGTAAACTTCATTCAATTGGAGACATGGGGAACTTTTAGTATAATTTAGTGCTCATAAGCTTAACAAGTATTTACAAATTATCACAATTTTAATTGTTCTAAAGATATGTTATCCCTCTCATTTTACCTGATGACTAAAAAGAAAAAGCCTATTTCAAATGTATTTAGAAAACTAAATTTGTGTTACACAAGTACATTTCATCATCTAATGGTTATTGTTCTCTTTTTTTTTTAAGACCAATGAAATCATGTCGGCTCAAACGATTTTTTCTCAAAAGTTTCATCCATTTTCTGATATTTTCTGACCACAGCTCATCTCTATATTGCCACTATCTCTTTCTATAGATAGGCCCAGTTGTAAAAGCTGCAGAGAGCAATTTTTATGAAATTTCTCACCTCTCTCCAAAGTCAGCCATCATATCCACTCTCTTGACCTGGAACTCTCCAGTGAGGACGTCCACCTCTGTCTCTACAACACCAGCCATGTAGGTGGCATAGGGGACCAATTCTGCACCACTGTGTACAGATCTGAGAAAATAATCAAATAAGGTCTTTTAATTTATTCTGCTTTCATTGTAAAATCTAGTTTCCTGCCAACATTAAGCAGGTTTAGGAATGCTTTGATACTTTGACATTATCTTTGTTAAGCAAAATCTATTTTACTGTTATCGCATGTGAAACTCGTCTTATTTTATCTGTGCCACTTGATCTGTCTATTAATCTTCTTTTATGATTTTTGCTTATAAGTGCAGCTTATGTTTACAATTTCCTAATAAATCAAAAGGGGTAGATCAAACGGAAATATTTTGGTTAATACCATTATTTTTCATTGCTTACTATGATTTGAATCCAAACAGCCTGTAGCAATATTTATGTCATATTATTTTCATTTATATGAGAAATACCAATACTTTTTCAATAAACAATCATAGACTTACTTTATTATAAGTTATTATAAATATTCTTCAACTCGATTTGGTGCTTAAACATCAGTTTACATTATGATCTTAAACATATAAGACTTTGATTTAAGCAAATTAGAATTATAACACAATCAAAAGAGTTATGATAGTGAAGACCAACTATATAAAAAGGAAAAAGATATTAGAGGAAATAAAGCTGTTGGCATTAGTAAATATTTATAAAATGGGTACTAGAAGAAGAATCAATAATGAATACGAGAACCATACAAGCATCCAAGATCAAATTGGATGGCAAGTTTTCAATACATGTTTTGTACACATTACTTGACTCGTTACCTAAATTGAAAGTAGTATTTACACATTTTCAAAGTAATAGTTCTAAATTCTTATACTTTGGGAGGTTTATCCTGCAACCTGAGAAAGCATAACAGCTGCTATGATACAAAATAGAACTTAAAAAAAACTTAAGCATGGTCATCCTCTGGTGATCCTCATCAAACCTTTTTTTCAAATGCATGCCAAAAGTATCACAAGGATTTACGAGTAATAGCTGCAATGATCAGGATAATCAGTGAAACTCACGTTGCTTCTGCTGAGAGATCTATGGCTATGGCTGAAGCATTGGCAATTAAGTTTTTCCAGTCTGCATCAGGAAATTTCTCCCTCACTGGTTGAAGCCTTTCATTAATTTGATCACAGGCCAATAAAACGCTCTGAAACGTTTTTTTTTTCCATTAATGAATATAAACTTTAATAAGCTTTCAACTGGTATTTACCAATCTGAGCACAGAAGTTTCTTCCAAATAATAGTAACAAATAGCTTGAATAGAGAAGTGGTTATTATTTTACTGCATAAATGATGAATTTTTATAAGAATTTATTACTGTATGAAGTAAAAAATAAGAATAAATCATAAAATTACAGTGACTTTCCGCACAAATCAAGAAAATTGGCTTTTTTCTTTATCCATTTTTACATTTTTCTAAAAAAAGTCACTGATTTGAAAAAAAAGTGGGCACACACACACACCACAAGAGTTGTACTTATTTCTAATTTGAAAACAGTAATAAATGTGAGTTCAAGCACAAAACTACTGAAAAAGTACAGAAGGGAAAAACAATAGTCCTACTAGTTCTAAAAAAAGCAAATGAAACATAAATAGCTAGATCCGTCTGTAAACCTAATCTAAGACTTTAGAAGCTGTGTATCAAAATGGTATATTTTTGTCATCAAATCAACTTATAAAAGAAAAAAGAGGAAAATAAACTTACAGCCACACTCCTTTCACTAGTGATGCTACCGCCAGTGAAGAGAGGATTGGGTGTCACATTGTTTTGGTTGGGGCGAACTTTAACAAAGTCCACAGGGATCTTCAGCCTGTAAGCCACAGCCTGGGCTACCTGTGAGAAAATTAAAGCTTATTTAGGCATCATGTCTGTAAATTATTTTAGAACGACAACATAAAAGCTGCAGACGGTGAAAGAGGTAACACTTCTTTTCATTTTGTAAAATATTAAAAACATTGCATTTATTAACTTTTAATGATTGCTGGTGTGAGGAAAAAAATTATAGCAATTTCAGTTTATAACATCACTATATTTAGTACTATGGTCCTTCCAGCATTAAACAACTTTTCACTTATTTTGATAAATTTCATTATAAAAAATACATTATCATACATGACGCTTTAAAACTTGAACTTTTGTCCAATAAAAGAGGTGTTGTGGTTTCCTCACACACTTCTGATTTCATATGATTCAACAATTCCAAATGTAACATCTGTTATCAAGATAATTCGAAATTTTAACCTGATGTATTATCGAGAACACTCCAAAAGGAACCTCCATAAAATTGTTTTTGATATCATGAAGCTCAGAGGAAAAAAATAAGATATTACAAGGTGGATGGCCTATCTTATACTTCCCCACGAGCAGTCAAAAACTTATACCCACAAAAACCTTAATTTCGACTATCTCTAACTTGATCTGTTAATCATTCCTTAGATTTTTTAACCCTAGTCTTTTGGATGGGGGGTCTCCTGACCCCGTCACATATCAGGCATTTTTACTGAACGCTTGGTTCAATGTTATAGTTGTCTTAAATATGCTTCAAGCACCCTATAATAAGCTGAAAAATGGCCTAAAAAGTAATTTGGACCATTTGGAAAATATTGGTGAACATTTTTTTTTCAGTCCACCTCCCTGAACCTCAAACCCGGCCTCTTAAATTCAAGCCTTATTTTATATAACAGTCCATTTAAAAGCTTATCTTTTAAGTACCATTGTTTTCATATGTAACACGGCTGACAGGAATGTGTTCAGTGAAATTTCTAGCACTAGTAGTAAAGACGATCAGCTTGAAAGTTCACCAGGTTCAGGGTGGCAGAATATTATGCTGATAGCAGATGGAAGTTTCAGTGGTGTCGAAAAAAATCAACTAGTTTTAGACAGTGGGGATGAATTTGTTTCAAGTGGTAAAGGAAGTGACCCAGAGAGAGACCATGTAGAACTAAGAGACGAACACAGTGACAGTGATAATAGGTTGAGTGTGACTTTCTCTGATCCAATTGATAGAGATCCTAACAGTGGTGCCGATGACACAGTGTGGCAGTGTGAATCAGTCAAGTCAATTGGAATGAAAACAAGTGGTCACAATAATCAGACCCAAAAGGAGGTGCTCAGTATTAGAAGCCCAATAGTATAGTCTATCGAATTATTTGAGTACTTCATAGAATATAAAATAGTGAAAGACACAGTGAAACATACATATTCTGAAGCAATTCATGTACATACAGAAAAAGGAATACAGGAAGTTTGGAAAGACACAGATCCTCTGGAAATTCGGGCCTAACGGAGCAACAAATATGGCCTTGCTACATTCAGAGGTAAAATGTCTCTTGAATGTTTCACTGCACTCAAGCGTTTCTGACGGTTTGATGACAAAATCACCCCCGCCAGAAAGGCGGAAGAAAGACAAATTGGCTACAACCAGGAGCACATTTGAAACTATGAACAGAAGTCTTAGAAAAGATTACACCCCAGGCATTTATCTGAAAGTTAGTGAACAGTTAATTCCGTTTCGTGGACCTTGCTTATTTCTGATATACATACCTAGCAAACCAGACAAGTATGGGGTTTAAATTTTCTAGTTAACACATTCTTAGACTTATTACCTATTAAATGGAAAACCATACCTTGGTATAGAGAAATGGGGTCCTCTACAGAATCTAGGACAAAAGATTATTTAGAAATCTTCACAATAGTATGATAGTAAAAATAATGGGGTCTGATAGGCCCCCTTTCAGGCTGCGAGGGCAATTGGACTATCCAGAGGACTAGCGTTAAAATTGTTTTCTCAAAGTATATTATTTAGCTTATTGAACTAGGAAAACTGCAACATACTTATATTTAAAAAAAAAAAAAAAAGAATTGCACCATATCATTATATTATGTCTTTTTGGTGTAAAAAATCATCAGTAGGAAAAACTTGACCCATTATATACAGAAACATTAAGATGTAAAATGACTAAGGAAATTACCTACCTTCATGTAGAGGCCCTGGCCCATCTCTACGCCACCTGTAAAGACTGTCACTGTGCCATCACCAGCAAAGATAGAAATGTGAGAAGGGAAACCTGGAGGGAAATATTCCATGTCATATCTCACTGCTGTCATGGCTAGACCGCGCTTGCGCCACAAGTTGTTCTGCAATTAAAGAATATTGGAAGTTACTTGATGCTAAAATGGTTGAGATTATGCTGAATAGATTTTATGTAGGCTAGAGTTAGAAAAAAGTAGAGTGTTTAACTCAATATTTTACTGATTGATATATCTGCTTCTTAATCTCATTCTTTTTACTTTTCTGTCTCTCATTCCCTCTTGCCTCCCTTCCCTTTTCCTTCTCTATATCCTATTCTTTTTTTTTTCTTATTTCTCCTCCTCCTCCTGCTTTTTGCTATCTTCATCTTCTCTTGACTTTCATTTCCTTTCCTTTTCTCCCATTTTAATTTGTTAATTTCTATTCTTGCCTCTATATTGAGACAAAAAATGATTTTAATTCATTGAAAGGAGAAATAAAGTTTATCAAGGTGAGGGATCCTATTTATGTAATTTTTCTTCAATATTTCAAGATTTTTTTTCGGAGCATATAGAACTTCAAAGTTTTTTTTCATGTCTAAATATAAAGTTCAATGCGATTGCTTGTATTACTTTCAAACAAAGGGGCACTTTTAAGTATAAATCACACAATCTTTTCACCATCATTATGAAGAAAACCATTATGAGGACTTATGCTGTACCTTGTTGAATCTGCTGATATCTCCTTGTCTTGAAGTAACATTCGCTGTCTGCTTGAGTCTGTTCCAAACTTTTTTTATTGTGACATTTTTCAATGTTCTACCAGTGATGGTGGGCTGATTAAGAAGTAGACAATAACGCATTATTTTTAATGAAGGATTGTTATTTCTAAACTATATCAAATTTTAATAGCTTATTGACATAAAAGCTTATTTTTGGGAAGAAGCATTAAATTTCAAGGTGAGTTCTGAAAATATCTAAAACTATGTAAGCAGGCCTTACCTGGATAGTATGTTCATACACATTTCAAAGTCACTTTCTCCCTATGCATAAAGAATATTATTATAAATTGCAAATAAAACCAAGATGGCATGGCCAAGTTATTCCCAAAACACAAACATCAGGTTTAATGATGAAAAATTGATGTCTTCTCATTTTCTATGGTGGAATTTAAAATGAATAAAATGGTGGAAACAATAATCATCTACCTCTTTTTTAAACTGTTATTGTCTTTTGGTCTTAAAAACTGGTGAAAAATAAAACCAAAAGTAGAATCAGCTACTGGCTGAAGATTAGAGCGCTACAGGTTTGAACACGCTGTAAACTTTGATTTATGCATTCTTGAAATATGTTTGAAGCTATCTGCACAATACAAAACCGTTTATAACTATATCATTCCCTAAAAACAGATTTGTAAAAATCAAGGAAGACTTTCTTATATATAGTTTTGAATTGACATCTTTACAGCTGCAACAGATATTTCTCATTGAGACAGAAGGTGTCTGATAAAAAAGACAATATGTGTCGCACCCCTCCTAATAAAATGGATGTTAGAAATCTTAAATTGAAATAACAGCCTAATTTGAATATTTTCTTACTGTGCCCTAAAAGCTTAAATTTTCATATTTTATTTGATAATTTTTAGAAACCACACTGAGAAGCTAAGGAAAATGCATCCTTTTAAATGTCAATATTTGAAAATGTATTATGAGTTCCATGTGACTTGCATACCAAACACTGAATAGGGCAATGACTCTCACCTGACCATCTTCCTGTAAATTAATCTCTCTAAGCAAAACTGGGTCTTGCTTGACTTCCTTGCTGAGATGTTCTAAAATAGTCTCCATAATCAGACATCCTGGAATCTGACCTGTTATCCGAAAGAAACAAGTTGTTAGTCATGTTTGGCACATTGTTCAAAGTGCATCAGCAAGCCAGTCCTCTATATCTGGTTTAAGGAAATACCAAAGCCCTTATGAGAGCCTTGTAGGACAAATATCATATCTCAAATAGAATATGCGTTTACAGGAAAATAACACAGTTTACACAACTTGATTTAATTAGAAAATGTTTGGGAGAGTTTTGAAAAGTCTTATTTAGTTTTCACTTTTCTTATTCGATTATGTTTTCTTTTATTCCTGGAGGTCCATAGATAGTCATAAAATTGATTACAACCCAAGTGAAATGTCCC
>JAWDGP010001281.1:107500-137500 GCA_033675545.1 Elysia crispata | reverse complement strand
GATGACAAGTGACAAAAGTAGCAAATTCATTTCTTAAAAAAGTTTGTCACATCAGTACCAAAAGTTGATAGAAAATTATCTTCATTATTGAAATGATTGATCTTTAAAAGGCAAAGTGTGTTCCAGTCTCAAAATATTGAAAATAAAGTATCCTAGCTCTGTGCAAAAAAAAAAAGATAACAGGGAGACACCTGGGAGTCATGACCTGGTTGTGGCCCGGCCCCCTTAGAGTGTCTAAAATTCAGGGCAGAAACATTTGCTACAATGGGGGACTTTTTTCTCTGAAGACTTCATTATCTAGCTCCAAATTGAGTTTCTGCCTACTCTAAAACCGAGAAAAACCAGCGAAAAGAATAATTGCATCTCAAAATTTTATTGATATTTCTCTTGAATAAAAATGGTTAATTTAACATTATCTTGTCTGGTATTTTAACCTTGTAATACTGGGATATAAACAAAGAGTTTGTTATCTACCTGCAAGAACTATTCCAACTGGTTTCCCTGCGTAGTCAACTTCTTCTGAAACAAACACCTGCAAGATAGTATAATTATAGAGAACAAATCTGTTTTATAAATCAGTAATTGTGTTGATCATAAAATGATCTGGTTAAAAGATGTCACAGAATGTTAGTCTCCACAAATGATATAAACTGCAGGCAGCGGTTATTTTTTTATTGAAAAAATACGACTATCCCTTTTATCAGAGATGTAAACATGCATGTACTAAGATACAAGCATGTTGGTGAAAGAAAAGAAAGCTAGAGATAGATAGATAGAGAGAAGGATAGGTAGATTGATAGATAGACAGATAGATAGTTACATAGAAAGAGAGAGCCATATATAAAATGTAAAAATAGACCCTCACAAGCATTAAAAGAAATGAGTTAAAAATGACAAAACTTCACCTCGTCTTTGAATGGGAAAAATGGATTGTTCAGCGGAATAAAATTGTTGACACCCTCGGGGGGAATATCCTCTGCACTGATAAATCCAAGAACTCCTGGAATTTTCTGCGGAGTAAAAGGCAGAAAGTAAAGATAAAATTGAGATAAAATAATAAAAAAAAAACAATAACAAAAAAAAAAAAGGTTTGCAAATGTTATAGTGCTGGCCATAAGATCTTCTCAAATCCAATGGAAAAATACAGCTAAATCTCTGACATCAATTGTTTGTCTCCATAATCTAATAGTAACATTCGGTGATTGGACGAAAAGACCAGTGTTTGGCTTGGGTGACCATAATCACTCCATATTCAGCTTGGTTATTAAAAGAAAGATCAACCATTGGCAGTGAAATATATTTTCATTTGGCTACAGTGGTGAGCTTTGATCGATGATTTCCTCTTTTGTAAGTTAGAAACTAAAAATTAGTTGCCTATCATCTGGTGGAAAACCACCAAGAAGTGCTTGGAGCATTCCGATGGCATGTGAAGAATACATTTTTTAACTTTTCTCTTTTCACCTGCTCAATCATTTGTGCAAAACTATATTTTATCACGCTTAATCACTTTTGAGAATACAAGACTTGTTTATTTAGTTTTGAAATATAGTTCTTCGACTCAGCCTAAATGCAAACTGTTATTTTCAAATTGCTATTTCGAAGAATGCAATGTTTTTATAAGTTTTTCAATGATTTAAGTTTCATCAGTTGAACATTTCTGAAGGGATAACTGATGTTCGTGATATTGCAAGTACTCAGAAAAAAACAATAAATAATAAAATATAAAAAAATGTTAAAATAATCGCAATCATATCTTTAACTTCTTTTGTTCATCTTCCACCCCCTTTCTCCTCTCTCTCTCTCTCTCTCTCTCTCTCTCTCTCTCTCTCTCTCTCTCTCTCTCTCTCTCTCTCTCTCTCTCTCTCTCTCTCTCTCTCTCTCTCTTTCTCTCTCTCTCTCTCTCTCTCTCTCTCTCTCTCTCTCTCTCTCTCTCTCTTTCTCTCTTTCTCTCTCTCTTTCTCTCTCTCTCTCTCTCTCTCTCTCTCTCTCTCTCTCTCTCTCTCTCTCTCTCTCTCTCTCTCTCTCTCTCTCTCTCTCTCTCTCTCTCTCTCTCTCTCTCTCTCTCTCTCTCCCTCTTTCTCACCTTCTTCCTTACTGGTCACTTTCTATATTATCTTTTCTCCCCCAGCCTCACGATGAGCATCATTAGAAAATACTTACCATAGCCTCTGAGGTGTCTATCTTGTCTATTTTGCCTCTGGCTATCGTGGTCCCAACAAAAGCTGCCTGTAGCTCGTCTTGGAATGTCGGCAAATCGTTGGTGTACTTGGCTTCTCCCGTAACCTTATGAAGGTGTGCGGAAACAGAATAGATGCAGTCATTGCAAATAAATTATTTGATTCACTTTCGGTCAAAAGCATTTCATGATTCTAGTTTTGCTTGCTAACTTCTTTTGTAGATGATTAAGCAAAGTGTTTCTGTTTTCATTACACTTTAACTTTTTTTTTATTTTGTAACCCAATAAATGTGTCATAAAAACGTTTGGTTTTTTCTGTAAAACCTGATCCCATGAATCGTTGTTGTTGTTGTTGTTGTTGTTGTTGTTGCTTTTTGAAAATTTTCAGGCTCTTGCTTGATAAAATATTGGCACCCATCACTGTTTTGTGTACAGAATTACACGCTCCTAACGCTATCAAATTGGTTAAAACTTCTCTCTCACTTTCTCTCACATTTCTTTCTCTTTTGCTTTTTACAGTTAATATCATTTCCGCGAACGATTTAAAGCATATGACAAAACTCTCACATAAAAAAAACAGTTTTGAAAACTTTGCTCGGTAATCAGCTCAGCCAAATTAATATGCAAGCCATTAACTTTGATGTGACCTCAGGGTGTAAGTATAGAGTCTAACCTGCAGTGGTGCTGTCTTTTTGGGCAAGCCTTGTCCCAAAGGCAGCCTGTCCTGCCTCTGTTGATAGGTTTGTAGACCAGAGGACAGAGGCCGCTCCATGCTCAAAGCTCCTGATTGAAGACTGAATTTCATTGGCTGGAACACCTCCAGGAGAGTCTTCAGGAGAAGTGTAATTGAAACAGATCGAGAGAACTAATGTCTTAACCGAGGCACATCATACGCAAACAATAGTTTTAAACAAGAAAATATTCTTTAAATGATTTGCATTTTTTACATTATGATCGTAAACTATGATGTACATCAAATACAATTCTAAAATTCCCAGTAAGATATGTCCAGAGTAAGTAACAAACGCTGAAAATTACGCAGTTACGTGGTGGCTGACATATCCTCAGAGGGGCACATAATTACTTTTCAAACAGGAAAAAAATGACAACATTTTTCTTCACAATTTTAATCAAAGCTCTGTTTCGAATGAAAGCATGCAAACTGCAGATCCTGCTAAAAACTTTGCACATGTTTTAGTGAATAAAAGAGACAACATTGCTCGTTATTTGTGATGTATTTATCTTAAAAGTAGTGCTCAATCTTACTAAATTATTTAATTTTTTGAGACAAATATTCTCATGCTTCCACCTTGTAAATAAGACTGTTAGAAACAAATTGAATAGTACTCTTACTTGAAGTTTTAGTTAATTAATCAATTTGATTTTTTAGCATCAAAAACACATATTAAAACTTAGAAAGTAGTTGTTTGTGAGTATAAGAGCTGCCCTCGATTTGCTCCTGTAAGAACCTTAGAGAGACTATGTTACATTAAACAATTAAAAAACACATTAATTTATTAAAGCTCGGCTATTTGGTTTGTACCAACATTACTACAATTGATATAGAAGATAAGCATCAGATTATATTGCTTTATTGTAAGAGAAAGAAGAACTGTTTTTGCTGTAATTTTGTCTTAAAAGAATATTCAAGGTGTTCTTACTTTGTAGAGCAGATTAACAGAGAGCTGCCTCCTGTACTGAGGAGAACCTCCCACCTCCAAAACTTCTGGTTGAATCTCGTCCTGCATAATTTTTAACGCCCCTGACAAAAAAGGTCAAACAAAACATACCTAACGATTTCTCCATTCACTGGTTATGAGATAAACTGATCAAGAAATTGAAAGACAGAGGCAAAGAAAAGAAGAATTAGGTACAAGCAAGCAGTTGAAAGGTAATAGAAAAGTATTGCTACTTTGATAAAAAAAAAGTCTCATTTTTTTCTATAGCAAATCTGTATCTTATCTCTTTATTTACGTGATCCTGTTGTTTAATGCGAAATTGTACAATGAGTACTAAAAATAATGTTGTCTAAATTTATCTTTTAAAAGATTATGTACATATTAACACAGATAAAAAATCACTGATTTTTTTGTTATTTAAAAATAAAACAAAATAATTTAAAAAAAACTGTTCTGCATAAAAACTTAAGGGGTGAGCTTAACAAACTTAAAGTATTATTTATTTCTTTTTTCCTCTATGTTAACCTCTATTCTTTGGTGAAATTTAGACCAACATACCATTCACAACTTCATCAGTCAGAGTTTTCTTGTCAAGAAAAGCTTCAGTCATTACAGCATGCACCTGTAGAGAAAAAAAATAGAAAACAATTTTTTTCCCTGTATCCATCATAATGCTATTTCAAGGATAAAAATGTCATTGCTTTGACGTACATACTGTCTTATCATTGCTCTCGTCTTATTAATTCTTTAGTCTGCTTGGAATTCCGTAAGTTATATGATATTATCTCAAATATTTAGCGTGGTTGTGCATACCAGATAGCTCCCTACAACAATTCTCAGGACATTCAATATAAAAGTTAACTTTTATGAAAAAAAATAGGCTTACTCATCGCCAAGTTAATTGGATGTACAATTGCTGCACATTCGCAGACAAGTAATAATATAAAACAGCTATTTCAAATACTACAAAAATGTCAAAGCAATCCTTTTGGTTTGCTTCTTTTTTCTTAAATACTAGATGGACATGCCTAAGTTCTAAGAGATCTTATAACTACCCTTAAGCTTTTTAGGGCGGTTGACTTCTAATAGCTTCTGCTTCACAGAAAAAAAAATATAATATAGGCTGGCCTGCAAGATGCATTCTGCCGTCATATCTGCACTTTGACAAGTACATTGCTCTGACTCTACAATAAATACACTTAGGTTTAATTAAAAGTGTTTATTGAATCTCTATGGTCTATTCAATGGGAAATCTGATTACATTGAGAATCCGCCACGGCTGGTGATACAGGTTTACTTCATTGGTGCCCAGATAATTGACTAGGATTGGTAGGACTTAAAAAAATAAACTTAGTAATAATGGAATCAAGCCATTTACTAATCTGCTAACAGCTTATGTTGACGCTGCTGTATCAAAACAGCCATGCTTTCATAAATGTAGATCTGAGTTTGCTAGTACGTTCTCTATGTCGGTTTAGGGATCCTGATTATTTCCTTTTTCTTTTTTTAATTTTAAACATACCATTTCCCCGCTCACACCTCCTATGACAATGTTGGGTCTTCCAACAATTTTTCGCTGCTCTACTGGAATCTTGAAGGCTGCATTGATATACGCATGGGCGTTCTGAAAAGAAAGAAAAAAATTAATTAATATTTCAAGTTAGAAAGGTCTGAAAAAGCTTTATCAAGTCATGAAAAGTATGTAACATCATTAGGGCATTATATAAAATATCACAGTTTAGGCGATCAATGTTGTTTCCATAACCGATTTAAAAAAATGAAATGCCAAAGGTCAGTTAAATGTCTGAGATTTAAACTCCCGCCTCTCTTTTGACATAACTATTTGTTTGATATCATCGAAACTGCTTTTTCTTACTTTTAAAGTCTGTTAAATATAAAATAGAAATGAACCTCTCATAAATATAATTTATAATTTATATTAACATATGAAGAAAGAAGATACACAACTTAGCTTCCAAGATTTTTCTATTCTTTAAAGCTACAACATAACTTATAACTCAATCTCATTCGTGGAACTGACCTGCCACCTGGGTGTGATCTTAAACGATCTGTAGTGATCCTTAGAAGTCCAGCTAGGCACCTCAATGGCGGTTATGACTTTCAGCTTCATGTCCACTTTGCGCAAGAAGTCCATAAGTGTGTGTTTGGTGGTTTTGCCAGTCTTTGAGTCTGAAAGTGAAAAATTGAAATAAGCTGAAGTGAATTAGTTCTATTAGGCTTCAATACTGAAAGAATTAATCTTTCTACAGACTAGTAAAGCGTTGTTTTTGCCTTGGTGTTAATGAACTTGCAATCGATTTTATCAGGTTGCATTTGTATTTATTATTGGAGTACTATAAACGTGGAATAATGTTGATTTAATAAAATAAAATGATATATGCACACCCTCTTCTCTTTTCTCTCTCTCTCTCGCTCCTTCTCTCTCCTCCCCCTCCCCCCCCCCCCTCTCGCTCTCTCTCTCTCTTCTCCCATTACTCACGCTTTCACTCTCTTAACTGTAATATTTTCCCCTGTCAATTCCTGCCCTCCTCGTATTTTTCCCACAACTCTATGCTTTTTTCTTGTCAATCTTTGGCTTTTTGTGTCTACAACCTTCACAGACTCTGTGCTTTTTCTTCAACCCATTGCATTGTCCATTTTTATTCTTATAACGTTTACTCACATAAATCAGTTATCTGTTCCGAGCTTTCGCCTAATTCTATAATTTAACATCTGAACTAGAATGAACTTAATTTAAAAAAATGTTTTTGCATTAACATGCAAATTGAGATATTTTATGGACTTGAAATAGTATAGGACATGCTTATGTCTGAGAAAAAAAATACAGCGCTAATTGATAACTAATAACTCATTTAAATTTGATAGTCAAGAATAGAAGTTTGTTAAAAGAGTTATTAAAACTCATTTGGCACACCCACATGTTGGGTTAAATCATGCGACAGCAGTGGGTAATCTTTACTTACCAAATATGTCAATTTTGGCCCCAATAGCTTCCAGCATGGTGAATAAATCTGACGGAAACCAGGGATTGGTGTGTTTGATCATCAGGTTACCTGCCATGGAGCCTGCCTGCAGTTACAAAAAATGTAATCAACGTTTAACTAATATAAACCATTTAGTTCGAAAAGCAAAAATAATGAAAGTAATTCTAACATCGTTAATTTTACAAGTTGGCATTTATGTTTACACTGGCTCTAAAAGAACAGTTTTGATGCAGTTTGGTGATTCATAGGCTATTATTTCCCAATAGCTAAAAACACGCTCTTTAGGGGAGTCTTTTATTTTCATATGGCAGAAAAATGGCAATGCAATTTATCAACAACACAGATATGACTAATTTTATTGTGTTCAATCAAAAGAATACTAAATGCTATGAAAACCCCTAATTAGATAATTTTATCAATTGAATTAGTCGCAGTTTTGAGCGTTGATACAAAAAATTCTTTTTTGAAACGCAATTTTTGCTGCATTGCAAAATAAAAGAGAATATTTTTGCAGAAATTGATGTGAGTTTAAACATTATAATTAATCTTACTATTCATATTACAAAAATGCCTTAAGATCTGTAACTAAAAGGCTTTAAAAGGAATACTTACATTTCTAACTAGGACACTAGCCAAAACATTGAGATGGCGGACCACTCTGGGGAAATAATGGAAGCCTGGCTTCTCTCCAAGCTCGATCAGTCTCTTTCTAAACTTGCCGATTGTTGTTCCTGCCCCAAACATGATACTTGTCTTGTTGTCCTTTGACATAAGATCCCAAAATACAAGTTAAAACTTAAACTATTCGATAATAATGTACATTGGTGCATCTGAATAAACTTAGATCTTTACATGTCCGCCTAGAAACAATGAAATAGAACCAAAGAGTTATATAGCTTATATTATGAATTTTAAACAATACTGTATACATATGATTAATTCATAAATGTTTAAGAGAAGAAAGAGAAAAGAAGTTTGAGACAAGGGTATAAAAGGAGAAAGTAAAGGGTTATAGTTTTGGGCTACATGTGATACTGACATTATATTAAAAGTCTTGGTAAATAACACTCGTAGTTGTCAGATAAAATTTCTTACTTTAAAAATATGCAGTTCTTTCACAGATCTTAGGTCAATGTACACTTCAAAAGGTCCCTGATGCTTGAAAATACCTAAGAAATTAAAAATACAATAAAATCATAACCTTAGTTCTTGTTTTTAAATTGCGAAAGACCGTAAAACAAATGTCCATATATCAGAGAAAATGAGACTCGCATATCTTAATTTGAGTTTTCTCTTGAAAAATTATTTCCAAAACATAAAGCCAGCATTAAAAAAGTTATAAATGATTATTTTACTTTTTATTATTATACATTTGCTTAGGTTTTCTTGTCAGCACAAGTTAAAAAAGTTTTAGAGTAAATGGTGTCATACCTAAGAACTGATGAGTTGAACTTATTTCATCAGGTATATCAGGTATATCTTATTTTCTTTCAGGGTCACAAAAGCTACAAAATACTAGACTCATGTCATACCAGAGGCTGTGTTACCAAACACCATTTTTATGGAGTGTGTCTTGTGCTGCTGCAGAATCTTTCCAATGTCCTTCAGTGTTAAAGGACGATACCAGCGACTTTCACGAAGGTCAAGGTCAAGAGCAGACGGGGCTGCTCCTTTGGGACTATCATTGCCAGCAGCTTTGTCGTTGCTACCTCTCTTCACACCGTGAGATGTGCACCCATCGTTGCCATGACAAGGCTCGCCTGTCTTAGGACACAGGTTTTTGTTCAGATCCTGATGTTTTTAAGATAGAAAGATAATAATTGTTATGAGACACTATCATTAGGTGTGGTAGTAGTAGTCATAGTAGTAGTAGTAGTAGTAGTAGTAGTAGTAGTAGTAGTAGTAGTAGTAGTAGTAGTAGTAGTAGTAGTAGTAGTAGTAGTAGTAGTAGTAGAAGTAACTTTTGTGGTAGCAGTAGAAGTAGTAGTATTAGTAGTAGTAGTAGTAGTAGTAGTAGTAGTAGTAGTAGTAGCAGTAGTAGTAGTAGTAGTAGTAGTAGTAGTAGTAGTAGTAGTAACTTTTGTGGTAGCAGTAGAAGTAACTGTTGTGGTAGCAGTAGAAGTAACTGTTGTGGTAGTAGTAGTAGTAGTAGTAGTAGTAGTAGTAGTAGTAGTAGTAGTAGTAGTAGTAGTAGTAGTAGTAGTAGTAGTAGTAGTATTAGTAGTAATGGTAGTAGTAGTAGTAGTAGTAGTAGTAGTAGTAGTAGTAGTAGTAGTAGTAGTAGTAGTAGTAGTAGTAGTAGTAGAAGTAGTAGTAGTTGTTGTAGTGAAAGTAATACTTGTAGTAGTAGTAGTAGTAGTAGTAGTAGTAGTAGTAGTAGTAGTAGTAGTAGTAGTAGTAGAAGTAGTAGTAGTTGTTGTAGTGAAAGTAATACTTGTAGTAGTAGTAGTTCTTAATTGTTTAGCGTCCCTCAAGAATCTATAGGTGTCTTAAACAGGGTCAAAGAGGCATTGAAATAATTTCTATCTATCGGTATCTGATATGATATGATATGATATGATACGTGTTACCAACAATGTTACCAAAGAATGAATTTAAAAAATATGCAAGGGCAGCTGCCCATCCCTTAGAATTTCCCATATACGATGAAGCATTGCAAAAATACCTTTCTCCATGAATAAACTATAAAATGTGCAACGTGTAAAGAGGATGCAACTGTCACTGACCTCAATATCGATACACTTCCCAGATGGAGAATCGACGCCGAAGCTTTTCATGGCATCAAGAATCGAGCGGTACCCGGTACACCGACAGATGTGTCCGTCCAGAGACCCCTCGATCTCGCTCATGGTCGGCTTGGGCTGCTGGTGCAGCAGGCTGGCGGGAATCGAGTTATTGAGCGAACTACATCATTTACTTTGTAAAATACAAAGGAAGAACATAAATAGTGCAGACAAAAAGATCAGAAAAAACAAACAGTCAACATAATATGCCACCAATGTCACATCAGGACAAAACACCCGACGCGACTATTTTTGGTCGACTCTCTATTGTTTTACTTACTCTAATAACGATGGAATATAGAAAAAGTTAATGATGCTCATTTGTAGGATACAGTCTTCGCAATCTTGTTTCTTATTTCCAAAAATCTATCCATTAAATAAATCTTAAAAGAGGACGATTGTTCAGCTTACCACATACAGTGAAAAACGCTCCCTACATTTTGCCATCGCCTAGCTTTCCTGCGTTTCTTCCTTTGACATCGTCTTTTGTCCTATTATTAACATCATCCTATTTTTCTTCATCATGTTTGTCATCATCATCATCATCATCATCATCATCTTCATCATCAATAAAATCATAACGTTATCATCACCATTATAATCACCACATTTATTCAGCTTTTGGAGTTAAAACCTGAACCGACCGAGCCTTACAAAAGTTCAGGATTATCATATATCTTTCAGAACGACAGCTTGATGTCAAAATACAAAATTACATAGGTTCTAATGCAGGCAGTAAGATAAGTTAAAAATTTAGCACTTAACATGCACAGCTTGGAAGTAACTTCATGTATATTGGCAAAGATGCACTGGGGCAACAGGGAAAGTCATTGTGTGCAGGCAGCATTGGTGTTCTTGTGAGCCGCCGCTCAGCATTATTTACACTCACCCATACATGGACATAACAAAACCAGGGCTACAGTAGCCACATTGCGTTCCATTCTGGTCGACGAGTCTCTCCTGGATTGGGTGAAGTCCACCCTTGTGGTTGCCGATACCCTCAGTGGTGGTGATCTGCCAGCCATCCACGCTGTACAGAGGACAAACACACTGGGTGGAAAAAGAGGCAATTTACAAATTATAAAATATAAAACATATTAAAACTCATGTTCACATATCAAATTTACAATGCGAAGAATTTGGGCTAATGAGGAGAAGTAATTGTCAAACATTCTAAGATAAAATATTGAGATTTCACGGTTATTATGTACATAACTATTTTTTAAAATCTCTTGTTAAGTTTTAATGTGGGATACAGCCTCAGGCAATACTAACTTAGAATATTTTTGTTGGTTGTGCTTCAATTTCATATGTTAATGCTATTCGTTTTAGTTTTACTTTGTTTGAGAATTTGAGTCCTGTTTCGCATAACTGCAACAAACGTAGGGAATAACAAATAAGTAGATATTGGAAAGTAACGAAGTTGCAGTAATTTAATACATTTGGTATGGTTCAATTTCTACCCCGAGTTGTATATAGAAATTAGACCATTAAACTTAATACGAATTGATTATAGAATTACTTTCATAAGATGATGACGATGATAATCATCGGACCATGGAAAACTGCTGTAAGAGTGTGTAGAATATTGAATGGAAACAAAGTCTCTGTAGAACAAACGGCCAGATAGACCTTAACCGACAGTTTTGTGGGTAGCATTTAGTAGTAAAAATTCTTTGTCACAAGCTAAGAGTGAGATGCATACCTCCAAATAATTATATAGTTTAATTGCAATTTGAGAGAAATCGCTTTGTAAATGAAGATACCTGTATTTAGGAATATCATTTGTAGAAATTTAAAGGAGAAAACAGTCAAAGCGTATTTAATCATCTTAAATTACATCAGCTTAATAATTATTATGATACCTCTATGATATCAGCCTAGGTAAACGCAAGTCTTCTGGCTATTTCATGCTATAATAGTTCGAATAACCTAGAGAAGAAAGAAAGCCATCTTTAGTTGACACCTCCTCCCAAAGAAAAAAAGCGAAACGAAAGACAGGAGGAAAGAATATAAAAGTGAACTCGAGGTATTGCCAAAGGTTGCCAAAAAAAAAAAAACCAAGAAAACAACAACCAAAAAGGCCTTTCTCCCTTACAGAATTGATGCTCATGGTCTCCACGACTTCGCCATCTAGTGCATGCGTAACCGTGACGGCGCAGCAACCACATCCGGCCTCCTTGCACATGACCTTTGTCCCTGACAACCCGGCCACATCTCGGATATAGTCGTTCAGCGTAGTGGTAGCTGGGAACTTGTCCGATACTGCCCACAAAATGACGGTTAAATAAATTGGTTTAAGAGGCTGACGTCACTCGTGGATTTATCGATTTAAAGGAAAACTCAGTAGAAGTTAATTTTTTTTTGAGTTTTCCCACAGACAAATATCAAAGGAAAAATATATTTTTGAACAGACATCAAATAGGATCTGTCAACATAATTACATGAAAGTGCCAGCATTTTAGCAAAATGGGTTTAGTGCCTATACCTCTTTAGGGTTTAAAAACATTTGCGCAACCAAACTTTTGTACGATAAACAAGAGATGCATATAATAGTACAGGGAGACAAATGTTGAAATATTAGCACAAAAACGTTATAATAAACTTTGCAAGTCGCTCAAGTCTTCATAAAAAATTATTAACCAAGCATTTCAAAGAAGGACATTATCTTCTCTTATATACAATATCATTGTTAAAGCTCATCATTGTTGCATTATTGCGAAGAGCAAGACATTTTCGTGATGTGTTACCAAGAATGCCGCTCTTTAAAACAGTTACGTATATAAGCTGGTTGAATAGAGATAACAACTGACAGGATCTAACAACTAAAGGCAAAGTGTAAACCAACAAGTAAAGATTGCGATAAAAATATTTATATCAAGCTTGTCTAGGAATTATAATTGAAGTGACCTACCTTTGTGTTTCTTCCCATTTAGATGAAATTCTATATCAGCCGCATCAGCGGGTCTGAAAGGGAAGGAAAAAAAAAGTTAAGGTTGAATGCAAGATATCGGAAAACAGTGGAAAATAAGAGAATTATAATTTATCTGTTTATTTTAATTTCCTGTTCCACATTATAATCTACTTAAAGAAAAGATAAAAGTAAATTTCCCACTGACGAAGGAAAAGAAGAAGAAGAAGAAGAACATAACTAGGAGCCAAAATAGAGAATAATACGCTGCTATGATGGATGAGAAAAACTAATTTCTGTTGCTATGTATTTTTTTTACTGCATTAGTCAATATTTACTATTGTACCAAAAACATTTTTTTCCTAATGTCAAATGATACTTTAGTCTTTAGTCTTATCTGATTGCAACCAATATTTTTTTAAAACTCTCTTGTGACTTAATGCTAAAACTGTTATTCTTTTTTACAGACATTGTGCTCACTTCTTTTCGCTTACTTTATTCCCTTGTATTTTGTTCATATTAAAGTTATTCTTCATGAGTTGTAACTATTTTTTATAGTGCAAAACTGATTGTCTCATTTAAGAAATCATTTTGTCAAGATTCATTTTGGTATTTCAAACTTATTTTCCAAGAAAATCAATATGTGCAAAATGTTACATTAATTAGTGTTTATTACGTTTTGCTCTAAACGCAGGAAGCCTTTAATTATATTCGTTGCATTCTTCCGGCAAAAGTCATCTTCCATTCTCTTCCCTTGTTTTCTAATCTTAATTTAATAGTGTGTCTAGTGTGTCTAGTGTGTCTAGTGTGTCTAGTGTGTCTTGTATGTCTAGTGTGTCGAGTGTGTCTAGTGTGTCTAGTGTGTCTAGTGTGTCTAGTGTGTCTAGTGTGTCTAGTGTGTCTAGTGTGTCTAGTGTGTCTAGTCATATAAGGAAAAAAAATTAGAAAATGACTGAGCAATATTTCGCAAAAATAAAAAAAAAAGACAGAAGAAAATAAAAGTTCATAAAGTTAGTTTGAACTTTTAAAAAATGTGATACTAGTTTTTCTCCACCCTAGTTTTGTTTCCTCTCTCTTTGAAAGGACGTTTTCAATGTCACCATATGCACCTGCTTGACCTCGTTTAGTTCCCCAGTACCGCAATTACCCGTTAATTATAGCATAGAGCTATCTCTAAAGTTTTCTAAAAGATAAAAAGTAAAACGAAAAGGCAAAATAAAAACAAAACAAAACAAAACAAAACAAAACAACTCTGTATGTTTTGCTTTTAGGTCAGTGCTCAGCAGCTACGCCCAAACTTTGGTCGCATTTCAACGGCTCTAAATACATAGTGAGAAAATTGCTTAGGATAAAAAAAAAAACAAAAAACAAAAAAAAACAAAACAAAACAAAACAAAAAAACAAGTGGCAGTTTGTGTGTCCTTCATTCGTAGTTCCAATATAATTATTAGAATGATTTGATTGACCAGAACAAGGAACCTGCGATCTTATAGCATCTTCTTTTGAAACATCGACTCCCTTCGTAATGATTCCAATTCCACACTGAATTTCGAAAACCTTTCGCATTTTATTATAAGCTAATTGCAATCTTCCTTTTCTAACGCAGAGGGCAGGTCGCGCTAGAATGATAGAGGTGATGCAGCTTCTAGATATCCGGTAGGTTGTATGTTTGCTTAAAAAACAGTTGTCGATCACATAGAGGAATATGTTGTAATACAGAAAAATCAGGTCACTAGGCCAAACCAGTCGCATCAGCAATCTGTTCAATTCGATGGGAATCAGAAAAAAAATAATAAAAAAAAAAAAAACCCTTTTAAAACAGTGATAACCTCGTAAGATCGGAATCGATTCCAGTGGCTCAATTGACATGGGAGCTATCGATCCAATTATAAGAAGTTTAGCCTCTAAGCTAATGAGTCCGTTTTCCCCCCTTTTTATCTTTTTTCTCCCTTTTCTATTTGCTTACCAGAAACGAAACCTGGTAAAATGATTGTAACAGACTTAAAAACGGAACTATGAATAGAGTTCAAAACGCCATATTTATTGGATTTGGGAGAAAAAAAAACTGTTAGGGTGATGCAGAATTAGAACGTGCAAATAACTTCTTTAACTTCGGTATAATTTAACATCTCAGTCAATTGAAAATTGTATATCACATATAATGGACAGATACACAATTGCACATTTTTATGTCTATTTATTACTAAATTCCAAATTAAATTTAATGTCCTTATTAGTTTCTGTAAGATATTGTTTGTCGCAATTAAACATGACGAAACCGTTGATGTTATCAAGTACAAAAACAATAACTTATAATAAATTTTATATTTTGTTGAAAATATCCACAGAGTTACATTATAGGCAGTCAATTTTAAACAAGATATATTGACTTTTATTGTATGCAGCTAGAAGACATATCGATCAAACTATAAATAAAACCCTAGCCCATCTCAACATTCTATTATTTCTAAGCATGTAGCTTACTACTTTCAACGCTGAGATTGCAATGGTTATAAAACTGTTTATTTTATTATACAACTAGAACTATGTCATTTTCAGCCTAAGATTGCTCTCTCTCTCTACTTTCTCTTTCTCTCTCTCACTCTCCCCCCCTCGCACTTATACATAAATATACTTAGGAACTCCCCAGTTAATTGCACACTATAATTTAAATTTACTACCCGTTCGATCTTTCTAGCCTCTCTCTCTCTCTCTCTCTCTCTCTCTCTCTCTCTCTCTCTCTCTCTCTCTCTCTCTCTCTCTCTCTCTCTCTCTCTCTCTCTCTCTCTCTCTCTCTCTCTCTTTCTCTCTCTCTCTCTCTCTCTCTCTCTCTCTCCCCCCCACACACACACACCATCAGATTACCCATCTTCCTCCACCTCCCTCCTCTATTTCTCTCTAACAAAATGCGATCAATTTTGTAGATGAGAGGATTGCAGCACTAATTCACGCTAGGCGTTGGTGAGCTGAAGTTCATTGATATAGGCATAACTGGAAGATGATGAAAAAACAAAACTTAAGGGACACCTCAGTTTTTAATTCAGTTGGTGATATATTAAAATCGGCTTGAACTTTAAGTTCTATGGCTATCTAAACAATATAGTTAAAGGATGTTATTCTTCAGGAAACTACAGGTATTATATACTTAAATTCTACATAATTATTATTTTGCTTTTTTGTATTTCCGATTTGAATAACACAAGCCAAGTCAATAGCGAGCAAGAAATGTATTGGTCCGCTGTCTCTGAAAAGTACTGCATTACTTACTGGTTCTCAGCAATAAACAGTCCGTCATAGACCAATAGCAGTTTATAATTAATTTATTCAAAGGCGACAATTTCGCTCTAATTGGGCGTGCTTGGGTTTGTAAGAGTGATCTCTTTTCTTGATAGCACAGCTACCGCGGCTCGGAAGCGATAAAGCCGGAGATTTTTTTTCTCCCTATTTAAAAGTTATCAAAATAAAACAGCACAAAAGTGGGCATGTCTAATTTCTCCTTATAATCCAAAGAAATCTGCGACAAATGAATTTGTTTTAAACTTTGGCAGCGACACCTTTAAGCCTAAAATCTATAACGAAATAAGATAAAAAAAATAATAAAATTTTTCGTACCTAAAAAGTGTCTCTATGAAGCATAAATATAATTTATAAAGCTAGTAACATATTAACTGTGCTTTTTGTATGGAATTGTGTCATATTTTTATGTTCTCCTTTTTTCTCTTCTTGAGATAGTTTCATAAAGATAGTCCGAACGGGTTTTTAAATTTAACACTAGTTTTTACCTGAAAACATTAACTTGTAGGTAGGGAAAAATAAATAGATCTTTACTTTATATTTTTATAAACCGCTTTCGATGATTGTGGCTCATTTTATCTAAAATACAATATACATTTTCTTACCTTATGAACATTGCCTTTGGCATGACGTCTTTTTAAATGAGAGGTCGATTTCTTGTAGAAATGGTGCCAGTCGCAGTAACCCAGTAAGTGCTTTGTGTATTGTACAAAAAATCTATAAAAGTAACTCCCGCAACAGATAGTGCAGATATTTGCTTATCTCGACAATATTTCCGTCTGAGATTATCAACTCCAAAAGGGAAAAAATTGTGCCAGTAAACTGAAATCAAGATTGTAGCATAACAACACTAAAATAAAAAAAAAAGAACTGACGACTGCTTATATGGGCATTTTACTTTGACCTAAACTAGTTGGTTTATATTAAAGTCGGGCTTGAGTTCGTGGTAGTTTATAAGCCTTACTACGCAATCAGAAACGTGGCTGAAGTTCAAAGACGAAATGGCGTGCGTAACAGCGAAGCAAACTGAGTAACTGCGGAAAGAGGGATTCGGTTCCTGCATCAAGCTTGACTATCTTTTAAAAAATCCGGATACTTACTTTGCACGCAAAGCATAATTATTATGCTTAATACATTCTTAATAAATTTTAACATGATCTCTATTTTTTTCCTCTCTAAATATATGTTTTATAGATTTTTTTTTTTTTTAAACATTTATCAGAGTCTTTCTTATGCACAAACTGATCTTCGGTTGTTATGGACAAGATTTCAACAAAGTAAAGAAGAAGAATGTTTTAAACCGGTTTATATGATCTCGTTTTCACACTCTGTAACATTTCAGATTTCTCCGGGAAACATACTTTCAGCCTGACGACATTGATGGACTTGTAAATCTTGTATACACAAAGGCACCTTTATTCATAAACTGTAATAATATCGGTAAAATAATTATAAATGATAGCAGTAAATCATGGGATTCTAAAATGTACTTCATTCTCCGAAGTAATCGAATATCGAATGAGTCTATAAATAAGACTCGTTCCCTCCCAGCTCAAAACTAAATCACTGTAAAAATGCAAGTGAAGCGCTCGTGTCTGTAGCTGTGCGCTCTTACTCCCCCTGACCTGTCCCGATTGTTCACGGTGCGCACTGTCACGAACGGTCACAGACCGCTGCGGTCTGTGACCGTTCGTGACAGTGCGCACCGTGAAACGCGACCAGGGTTCTCGGTCTGCACGCTAGGCTGGCAGAATCAGCGTGCGTGTCTCTGCGCTTCGATGAAGTAAGCGCAATGATGTAGGGCTTGCTTTTAACCGTTGCTAAAATGGAATTTAAATAGAAATAGTTGACTAATTGTGTAGACCCAAATCCATTTACAGATTCTTTTTAACCATTCAGTATCATGTAGGTTTAAATACCTGCGCGGCCAAGAACTCCCGCAAGACAGTGCACTTTTAATTTTATGCACTTAATGCGTAAATTCACAGCTTTCTAAAAAAAAAAAAAGGTTTATAAGGAGCTAAATACAGATTGGGGAAGTACAGAGTTAGTGGATTTTCTTTATTGTATCATACCATGATTACAAACGGTCAGCGATAACCAGAAAGTTTTAATCTTTAAATCAAGTATAGATGACCATTTCTTGTGAGGCAGGGTATTTCCCATGGTGTGAGTTACATTACAGCTAATCACATCCCACATTCCTTCATCTTATAATACTGGCAATAACTAAAGGAAACACAAAGAATGCTTATAAGGGCGCTAAATACCTCAGTCACAATAGCATTGGCCAACAATGGAATGTCTGCGAGAGACAGAGAGAGAGAGACAGAGAGAGGAAGAGAGAGAGAGAGAGAGATAGATAGATAGAGAGAGAGAAAGAGAGATAGATAGATAGATAGATAGATAGATAGATAGAGAGAGAGACAGACAGACAGACAGACAGACAGACAGACAAACAGACAGACATATAGACAGACAGACAGGAAGATAGAAGAGAAAAAAAGAGAGACAGAGACAGAGAGGGGGAGGGGAAAGAAAGAGATAGACGGAGGGAGGCAAAGAAAGAGAGAGAGAGAGAGAGAGAGAGAGAGAGAGAGAGAGAGAGAGAGAGAGAGAGAGAGAGAGAGAGAGAGAGAGAGAGAGAGAGAGAGAGAGAGAGAGAGAGAGAGAGAGAGAGAGAGAGAGAGAGAGAGAGAGAGAGAGAGAGAGAGAGAGAGAGAGAGAGAGATTATGCAGATTTAATGAAAATGGATATAGCCATATCCCAGAGTTTGAAACACAGCTGCAGTCATTAAAACGTGTAGACAGAGAGGACACAGATATACATCCATCGTCTCTGGTGTAAGTCATGCCTTGACGGGTCTGCCGTAGTATGAGGTTCCCCAACATCTTTTGAGATTGGTTGTCAAAGTAGGTAAGTTCAAAAATCTAGATCATTTCAGGCCGCATTTCAGACAAACAACTTGGTTGAGAGATCAGGGAAGGCAGAGTGGGGTACAGCTATCTTTGTTCCCATTCTGCAACAGTCATCATTTTGAAGCTATATTAGAGTTACATTGAGTAAGCTGGATTACAGCATTTTCTCACTACATTTCGTCCCGACAATGAAGTTTTTTATCAAAGATGCGACACATCTATCGATGTTTTTCATATACAACACAAAACACAAATTACTTTGTAGATGTAAGTGAAGAAAAACATCGAAGGAGACAAGTTTAAGCTCATCGTTTGGGGGTGAATGAAAATAGTTAAAAACATTGCCTGAAAGCATCAATTGTTCTCAGCACTCTATTTTTTTATTTTACAAACTGCCCGACCTTTGTTTTTTCTAAGGAATACATTGTGAGGAAAGAAAAAAGAAAAAGAGAAAAATTTAAGTCTATGAAGTTTATTAGGGGCATTAAATTTGTGTTAAAAGCTAAGCTAATAAAGAATTAAAAGTGCATTTTTGCAATGTCTATCAATCTTGAGCTTTTTGCCAATATAGTCTAATAGAAGACATTCGACTCTTGGATCGAGATCCAAATCCTGGCTTTGCTGGGTTCGATGTTGGATCACTGGGAAAGGCTCTTCACACAGATTTCACCAGTGTAAAACAAGTTTCCGGCTTCAGGCAATAAAAGATCTTGTCAGTATGCTAGAGTGAGGAACTGCCACTAATACCTGCTTTTACTGCGTTCAAAAAATCGATTCACTAGCGGCTGGTTGTAATAGCTTTGAAACCTATTTTGAGGACACAAGTTGAAAAACGCTGCATAGCAACCTTAATTTGTTTATTGATACCATTCGTTTGCAGCGGTAATAGGTAACTATAATAGGAATTATGCTATAGGGTAATATTCATGCTCACTGAGGAATAAATACAGTTCCCTGAAAAAAACAGTTCTGTAATAATCAATCCCAAAACTACATAATTTTGAATCAAGCCATTCTAATATTGATCTAAAAGCCACACAACTTAACCATCAAACAAAAATATGCCTAAAAGCTCTATTTTGCAATGTATTGATTATGTTCACCTACCACCTTTTCTCATTATTTAATATAATATAAATAGCAAAACTATTTTGTAAAATCACATAAAAGTGCGATTGATGATTCTGAACCTCGGATTACATTTTTGTATAAAATGGATTTTATCAATTTGTCAATTTAACGATCCACTTGATTTGGCCATTTCAAAATGTAAAGATATGGTTGTTTATAATAGCCATCTACTCTAAAATGTCTGCGTGAACTTAAAATTTTCTCAAAGAATTAGATTTACTGCCCTATGTTCCAGTTTTCTTTTCTAATAAATAAGAATAGCTAGCTAATTTTCATAAAATTCCAATTCAATTCATAGATATTTTCAACCCTCAATATCATGACTGATATACCGCACGAAAATGAACCTAATAGATCCTCTGTGCGGAAATCTTTAGCTTTCTAATTAGCTTATAGGAGGATCTTTAAATAGATTACGAAAGTATAGAATTTGCCTATTTCCCACATTTACAAAACACTGATGGGTTTAGAACAGATTTAGTTTGTCACACATTTCATGCAACAAACCATGAATGTTACACAGGTTATTTTTCCCCAGTGATTCTTGTACAAATTATAGAGGACAATGGAGACTGCTATGAGAGTACGTTGCTTGTATTTTGTTAAATAGTCAATCCTCTGAGGAACTTTCTTTCGTTACTTTAGGATAGATACCACTTAGTCTGACTCTCACCTAACAAAAATAGTTAGCTTATTTCGTACACTTTCAATATTTTAAAATGATCGTGATCAAGAATCCACAAAAAAGCATAAAGTCTCGCAAGACAACGATTGCAACTCTTGGTACTGTTCTGTGGGAAAATATAATGTTATAACCATATTTAAGAAGAATATTTATATAGCTTGGAATGATTGAGATTAGGCTCTTTCCCAGTCTTTCTCTCTAGTATATAATTTTATCATGTTATTACGTCCCCATCTGTGTCAATGGAAAAGTTAACCCCCCCAAAAAATTAAAAAAAAAATAGAATCTGGACTGCACATGTCTGCACGTACTTTAACTAGATATGTAAATTTCTTTGAGAAAACTGATACACAAAGCATCATAACAGACCCAGGGTTTTTTTTTTATGGAATGCAAATCATGTTCCTGCTGCACAACGTGTCAGTATAAAAAGATCACACAAGTCATATAAAAACCACATAGAAATAATGCTTAGATTTTAAACTATTAAGATTATTGTTATACTTGGATTGCAGTGAAATAGTCCCCGTATTAGGCACCCATTGACATAAGATTTGCATTCCCCCTTGAGCTAATTATTAGGAAAGACAGGTAACACCCAATATAGAGCGGGCAGAATTCGAAGCCTAAAAACTAGTTTCAAACCTTTGAAGTTCTCTCTTATGCTTGCAACCTTATGGAATCTCCATGAGAAACAAATCTTTATTAAAACGTTTAGAGTAAATGCTACAACAGTTTGCCTCAGAAAGGTGGTATCAAGTCTCAGGATTGATGAGATTCAAACAAAATGTCATTTTTTTTTTAGTACTTTTTTATTTCTACGATATTTAATTCACACTTGGAATGACCATAAAATTCCAACTTTCAATTTGAGCCATCTGGATTGCTCGAAGTCATCTGAAAACCGTTAGCGCAGCAGATTTTATCATTTTAGGTTTGTTATATCTAATACCGCCTTTTTTAGTATCCAACGTAAAAAAATAACATTATGTGTCGGTGTTGCTTAATTGTCGCAAATGAAACCAACTTTAATCTTCAAATCCCTATTAAATGGAACTTATGTTTTCATGGTTCCCATATTAAATATTAGTAATCTTCTTAATCGCAACCTGCTTGATATATCAAGCAAACTATCATTAATTGACTTTCGTCGTTCTCAGAGTCCTGCTTGGAAAGTTAATAGTGAAGATATTGATGAGAAATGAGTGACAAAAGGGGAAAACTGTAATGAAACTTATGAGCCTCTTAAGTTCTCTAGTCACAACTAATTAGAACAACATTCAGGCTATTGTTATCGTACCTAGAACTTTCTGATCGGCAGCGATAAAAAATAAATTCGTTTTAACCAGTATGTAAGTGGTGTTAAAAGCAAGGGACATCATCATGCTTCTACATCATGAGAAAGAAAGGCCTATAACTTTTGATATCTTGATATTAAATATATTGCCACGGTTGTCTCCCCTGTTGAAGTAAAATGAAAACAGATAGAGAACACCATGACTGTCTTGATGAACCACTTAATTAGTCGAAAAAGTCCAACTAACATAATATCATGATTGTTTTTTTTTTCTTTTTTGGATTGGGAACTGAAAAAAAAAAATGTATTATCGTTTACTTCCTCTTGAACACCAGTGCTCGGGGAGGCATTGTTAACTTTTCTCGTTTCGACTTTAGTTGCCTAGTACAAAGCGGAAACTGACACAGAGGCGTAAATACCAAAGGAATGGCCCTAGGTTTTTTTATGTAGGACATAGACTATCCATGAGATCTCAACTCTTTTTTATATACTAAACAAGACCCTGACAAGCAGACCAGAACTAAGCTTCCTATGCTATTAGATCCGAACCCTCGAAGAGGTTTCCTGCAGATATCGGAGCAGATTCTCTAATTCCACAGCAAACAACAGTCCTGTGAAATCCTATTGTTAACCGGTGAACTGTTACAGTTCTCGCGGTGTTCAAAGCATTACATGTTTTAAAAAACATATTTTTTCCATTAGTACACTGTTTTTTATCCGAGTTAGCCTCCTGCAACCTCCGGTTGTGTTCGTACAATGTTTTTGTAAACAATTCACGTTTCCTCAAAGCTTTGGCTATACGCTGCAAAGTAGGTCAACTCGCTATTATCTTTGTACCGTTAACATAAAAACCCGTAATGGGGCTTTTCTTGAAGACAATAATTATTGCAATATTTGTTTTATCAGATGGATATTTTTGTCGCATAATTATCTCCCGGAAACAAAAGCCTCTAACATCTTTTTTTTTTAATGTAGGCCTAACATATTCTCTTTAGAATTCGAAGCACTTATATTTTACAAGAAATATTTGCATCTTGTTGAATTTGTTTGGTTTCTCATTGTCCTTTTAGTGTGAAAATCTATGAACACTAGTCGTTTTCTTTTGTTTTGCTAATGAAGAAAGTTGAACCCACAAAAAAGAAAAATAAAATTGCGTTTTCTTAGCTTACAATAAAAGCCGAAGCGCGCAAATGAACTTAAAGAAACAAGCTACTCTGACCTGTAAGTTTAGAATTGCTCCTTGTTGAGAGCAAAATTAAAAAGGTTATCATCGTGAAGTTTTATATACTTTAAGAAAAGACAGTTGATTGCACCTCTATAATATCAACCCAGATCCATTTTTAGATGTGGATCTAGTCCTGCCTTGAACTTTTCTTCTTTGTAGGCATTTTTTTTTATAAAACAGGTTATTAATTAAAATTTTGTGCGTATTGACATATTACACAAATAAGATGAGTAGCCTTCCAGGCTTATGAGTAGTGGCAGAGAATGTCTGATTTTTTTTTTCAATTTAGAGAAAAGATGTGCGTGCATTGTGTGTGTCTTTGGTGTAGGGTGGCAGAAGGGTGTTATGGGGAATAGGAAAGTCAAAATTTCTGATTTAAAAGACTACATTTTACGACATGTATATTTCAATGTCTTGCTAGAGGAGAGATTAGAGATGGAAATTGACAAGGAGGGAGATGATTCTTCCTGAAGGTGGACATTTTTTTCGAAACATGAGATTCATGTATTACATTAGGTAGTAAATTGTTTTATACCTACATGTAGCTGTAGTGTACTTTACGACATGAACGCCTCGCGTCCTCTGAGCTTTGATGTTATTGTGACTTATCGATCGATTAAGTCCCAAGTTTTTTTTCTTTCACTCATGCCTTTGAAATGATGAAATCAATGGGCACAAATCAAGCAAATAATCTATAAAAAAAGTTGTTTAAAAATAAAACATTTGGATTCAAGTAGGTTAACCTTTAGCCACGTAGTGAGCCCAATAAAGCGCCTAACTGGGTCATCGATTTTTCTTTATTTTTCTTTCCGACATGGTTTCGTGAGCAATGAATGCTTCTTTTCAATCATACTTTGACTATTTTTCTTCAAAATTGATTCCGATTCGCACAAACTCAGAACCTAGGGTAATGATATGGGAGAGAAGATTAGTTGGTTTTTCTTACTTCCCCTGTACTATCCACTAGTCGGCGCCACTTGTTGCAGGGCGGCACCGAAGTGTTAAGGTCCTGCCAGTAACAGATCAATGAGCTGCTGCACATATTCTCTGAATACTTCATTAAAGCTCTCGTCATAAAGCCCCAAGAGGAGATGCACGCTCTAATTGCCTTACATAGATTTAGTTTTTTTTTTAACAGATTTTTTCACGACCCAGACGTTCTTGTATGCACTAAAGAAAGGAGACATTTGCACTTTTTTAACCCCCCCCCCCCCCCCCCTCCCCCCCGCCCTTTTTTACTCCCCTTCTCCACTTCCCTTCTCGCCCCGCCTCTGTCTTTCCCAACCCCAACCCTCTACCCCCCGCGCTCTCTGTCTGTCTGTCTGTCTGTCTCTCTCTCTCTCTCTCACTCGCTCTCTCTCTGGTTGAAAACTTTTCAGCTGTTCTGCGTTCTTGTCTGAATAGTAAGATTTTCAGCTTTACTTTAATCGCATGAAAAACAAAGCTTTTTTTTAGTTAGGCATGTATTGCGTGTCCCCTTCCTTCAGAAGAGTGATAAACACTGATTGGGTCTTAGAAGCAATACATTCACCTATCTAAAAGATACTTACTTTCTAAGGATGAAAATCAGACCTTATTATCTCTTCATCTTTTCAATCTAATCAAATCACAATGCCCCTTTTTTTTCTTTTCCTCTACTAACCCCATCGATTAACGCAACCGAGTCTTTTTTTTTTTTTGCACAATCATCAAGCTTAAGCACCGGTCATGCAGAGAGAAAAGTGAGAGGGTGAGGTCTGAACTCATTTAATCAAGTTGAAAGGCTTGATCATGCGAATAGCGTCCTTACGGATATTAGGGCGATCGTTCTATCTAATAACCATTTAAAAGAGTTAAATATAACAAATCATCTGATTTTGTTTTATTTATTTCGCCTAGCTGTTTGACAGCATGATGATTTGATGTCTACCTTTCAACAATTAATTATCCTCCAATGCGCCGTTTACTCTTATTACAGTGTAGAAAAAACAAACCTAAAATACTTCAATATCGAGAACTTGAAAACAGGAAAACGCGTCATCTCGACAAAAATGTCAAGTTTAACTTTTATTCTGACATTGCCATCTGACTTCCCAGTGCAGCACTATGAGGTTTTCCCTTGAAATATGTCATCTATGAGGATTAGTATAGTAGGCTAACTGACCTTTGGTTTTGTATTTATATTGTATTTCCCTCTTTCATTGCAAGGAAAAGGAATATTAAGTCTAACAGAAATAAGCTGATCTGATAATTCTTCTTAAAAAACGTTTACTAAAGCATAAAAATGGAACAACAAACTTTCCTCCTAGAATTTCAGGCAAATTACGAAGTTTTTTCTCCACTTTTGGAAAGAATCAAACGGAAAAAGAGTTATGTTTTAAATGCATCTGTGTTTTTTATATGTGTTGTGTGTGGGAAGAGTACATTAATATGTGCTAAATCTCATTAAAAAAATAAGCTCAAAAGTGTTCAGCGTATATTTAGAGGCAGTCATAAATAACATGCCTAGGCAGACTTTAGTCGCCTCTTTCCTTAGTCTATTGAAAAAATCTATCCAGTTGTGGAAATAACTTTAAATAGCAGCCTCCTAAAACATTCACAATAAAAAGCGCAATTTAATTTTTTTAAAGAAATGTATAACTTGTCAAGGTTAAGAAGACCACGCTCTCTTGATTTTGCTTTCATTACCAAACAAGAAAATTTTAAGTGCAAGCTCAACCCACTTCGAACAAGTGGGAAAATACTGCATAGTCGCTGGGACCCTTAAACAATGATGGGATGATATCTAGATTGAACTTTTTTAACGAAGAGTTGTGAAAGAAACTAGTTTTATGCTAGAGCAGCTTGACTGTCACTCTGTTTTCAGTCTGAAGTTTTAAAGTGAACAAAGCCCGCTTTTCAGGTGCCAAGTGAAAAATCAAATGTGAATTACACCAGAAATGGGTAACAGTGGTGTCAAAACTGCTGAACAACCCATTTAGCATATAAAAAATTAAATAATATTTATTGGAATATTAGCAATGTAAATTAACTGGGGGTTTCTGTTTTTACTTTTTTTTTAAAAGAATAAATAGAATTTGTATTATAGAAGTGTGGATTCTTTTCTTTCTACAACATATGAAATGTTGTGATGTTAGCAATCTCAAATCTTACTTTTTTAGAAACACCTAGTATCAGCGTTTGGCCCAAAAACTGCTGGACCATTATCCAGATCAACAAGTTACTATCGATTGACCTTAACTAGAGCAACTGTGAAGATAAACAAAGCTTAATCCCAATACAAGATATGTGAGAAAGAGGACACAAGACTTTTGCAAGAATGATAGCTTGTACAGCCCAACAGAGCAACTCTGATGTCAAACTACACAACAAAATTGATATGATGTTCCTTTCTATAATTCATGAAAACCGTAGCTGATATTATACTTTCAAAGTTTTTCTCTGATAATCTAATACACTCTCGAAAGAGGCTCATGGGAGACTCCAAGTGCCTGTTCATCTTTTTTATCCTAAGACACCCCAATCCTCCTTTATTGAATAATCAATGTAAATATACACACTGGTCTGAATATTCACTTGACGACCAAAGACGGCCAAGTCAAGCCACTTTCTTTATCTAAGCAGTTCAAATCAAAATGATGTCCCATATTCTAAGCTGTCTCTTATTGCAGTCACTTAGAATAGCTCTTCAAGCCAAACATATTAAAAAAGAAATAACATCGACCAAATTATCCTTTCTCACTCTTTCATGCATTCACTCCTTTCTTACCACCTTTTGAACTAAATCAGTCAAATTTGTCATTATGAGGGGTGAAAAAATTTCGCACTCTTTCCTACTTTCTTTCTATCTATTCATACATCAATTTATCCGTTACTCCTCCCTGTTTGATCTACTAACTTCACTGTATTGGGACATTGGCATGCTTTTCAAAGACTTAAACATACATACATACATACATACACACACACACACACACACATATATATATATATATATATAGAGAGAGAGAGAGAGAGAGAGAGAGAGAGAGAGAGAGAGAGAGAGAGAGAGAGAGAGAGAGAGAGAGAGAGAGAGAGAGAGAGAGAAGGAGAGAGCTAAAGAAGAGAGAGAACGAGAGAGAGAGAGAGAGATCGTTAGATAGATAGATAGAGAGAGATGTGTGTGTGTGTGTGTGAAACAACAAAATAAAAACAGTACTCAACAATTAAGGAGGATGGTACATTTTTTACAGAATTGGCCTACCCATGCTTAGTCCACGACTTTAAAGTTTCGTGGCACTCGTCAAGTGGTCTTGTTCTTCTCTGCACGTTGGATAGGACATGTTTCTGTTTGTTCACACAGTGGGAGAAGACCTCCCTCCGGTGGTTTAAACATGGCTGTTCTATAATTATATATTCAATTTGTAGACGACTTTTCAGTATATGCTGCAGAGACCACAATTATTACAAATGGGGAAATAAGGATTAGAATCAGGCAAGCCGTTCGGCTCAATAAAGCTCTTTTCACCATTGTGAGAAACATATTTCTTATTTTAGAATATTGAGAATATTGAAAAAATCAACAAGACATGCAAGACGCCCAGTAGGACCTCTAATTAATAAAGAAATAAGGAAAGAAGTAGGTAAGGAAAGGGAAAGTTATCGGTGGCATACGTGATAGCCATGTTACTTCACTTATGCCTTGTAGGAGAATTTAGTCTGACGCATCAGTGACAGAAACTAACTGCTGGAAAAATTGTGTGTTCTCTGCTGATGGAGCTGAAGGGAAATATAGACAGAGCATTTTTCATTTTCGCCCGACTATCCCGACAACATGAGAAAACTTCTGGTCAAAATAAAACGAAATAGGGCGACATGTGCACTTGTATCTTGGGTTATTTATTTAAGGAAAGTTGTTGTGCAATAAAAGAATAATACAATTTTTCTGCGATTTTTGCCAGCAAAAGTCTACATTTTATACTACTATGCGCATCGACTACGGACACCGCCAGTCTCGACAGGTTGTCACGAAGGGCGGAAGACAAACAACTTTAGATTTGCCAAAAGTCACTTTAAAAAACCAGTTTATCACTCTACAACTCTAATTCACCGCTAGAATGAAGTCCTGTTGCTATAGGAGTAAGGGGCGGGTGAAGCGGCCCAAAACTGTTCTCAGCCAAGCGTCGGCTCGGCGCCCTTTTACTTTGGCCAAAGCCGGGTGGTTAAAGGTGTGGATACACGAAGCGATCTTCAGCGAGCAATAACTCGGCTACTGCAGAGAATTGCTTGCCACAAATCTCAGTGAGTTTCAGTTGCTTTCTGCACCTCGCAGCGATTTCCCCCAAGAAGAGGAGATGTCAAAATTAAGTAACTCTTGTAACCATTTTAACATGCGCATTAAGAATAATATGTTGCTGTTCTAATTAAGATCTTGAAAATTTTAAAGGCTGCCAAATTAGTGGCGTTAATTCTGACATTATTCAGTTCCACAGAAATAAAAAATTTGTTCAGTGTTGCCCTGCATGTTAACTACTGGTACCACTACAACAACAAATCTAGGCGGCACATACAAGCAGCAGCAATAGTAGTAGTAGTAGTAGTAGTAGTAGTAGTAGTAGTAGTAGTAGTAGTAGTAGTAGTAGTAGTAGTAGTAGTAGTAGTAGTAGTAGTAGTAGTAGTAGTAGTAGTAGTAGTAGTAGTAGTAGTAGTAGTAGTAGTAGTAGTAGTAGTAGTAGTAGTAGTAGTAGTAGAAGCAACAAGAAATCTATAACTAACTCGAGACCAACAAAGAGAATGAAAGGTGTAAAAACACAAGAACGAACAGTTGGTATGGGGAGGGGGTGGATGTGAGGGACTTTGCCCCATCTTTACTTTTATAAACACTGTTTGCTGAACAGCTTTCAGTATACAACCCTGTTAGCTCTTATCATAATTATGTGCCGTATCAACTATGGAAACAAAAGATGTCCTGATATATCAAAGGTAAATTTTGTAGAAAAAAGGATAATTATATTTTACTAAATAAAAGAAAAGGACAAGACTGTATTTAAATAAAGCAAATTAATACTATCCATAATAATCTATTGTATGTATACTCGCAAAATTGGGATAATCGCACAATCATAAGAGGAAACGATTATAGATCCCGTTTTCAATCGCAGCAAGAGAAACTTTACCTGATGTGAGAAATCACAAAATGATTTTCCTAGAGCTTTGGTTCTTTCGTCACTGAATCCTGTTAGATACGTAGGTCTAGATGTAAGTAAAATTTTAAAATCACAGGTCAGTAACAACGAAGATTAAATTTTTATTGCATGAATCACATTTCAAATCAAGTCAGATCTAGATTTCATAAAAAAAACAAGAACACCAGCTTGAATACTGAGACGGAGAACTTCCAAAAAATAAGGACAAGGATCAGAGAAAATTCCACCCGTGCGAAATTAAGAGACGTTGAATTATCTTCAACAACCAACTCTCAAATTAAATTGGTCTATCCACCAACTTCCGCTCTATGGTTCAACCAAGGACATATCCAGACATCTCTTTTTCTTCACTTTTTGTTCATTCTCTACTTGTTTAAATAAATATCTTAACGCTTTTGAACAAATAATACCAGCGAAGTCTTCACCCAGGTCACTGCTGGCATGTTAACAACTATCCAAGCAGAGTTGACCTACGATCAAATGACAAAAATATTTTTGTGGCTTGCTGCAAATCAAACTTGAAGATTTGCTGCTTTCCATAAATCACTACCATCACTAATTGCTGCTCATGAAGTCAGAGAATTTTCTGGAATGGTGTTCCTAGCTGCAAAATGCTCCAAGTAAACAGGCCTTAAAGTATAAATATTGCTCTGTTTATCTGCCTCTACGAGGGGCACGGTTTTTTTTATTTGCTTAAAGCGCGTTACGGTCTACATGGCCTCAATAGCTTT
>JAWDGP010001281.1:0-102500 GCA_033675545.1 Elysia crispata | reverse complement strand
AGAGAGAGAAATAGAGAGAGAGAGAGAGAGAGAGAGAGAGAGAGAGAGAGAGAGAGAGAGAGAGAGAGAGAGAGAGAGAGAGAGAGAGAGAGACAGACAGACAGACAGACAGACAGAGATTTAAGGGTACCATGTACAGTTGCAGTTTTTGCGATATTACAAAAGCTAGCGATGTGTGATCATTAAATTTATAGCAGAAAAAAGACAATCTTTTACTCTCTTAATGCTAAATGGTTTATATTTAGTTTTTTTTTCCGCATTTCAGACTTCTTTTCTTCTTCATAAAAATTAAATGGTTAATGAGCGTTTTCAGAAAGTTTTTCCTTGTGATTTCATTTTTTAAGATATACTTTAAAAATTAACTGATGAATAAAATTTAGATAACAAGAATGTTGAAAATAGTTTCATGTTTACCTGATTTTTGAAACAATAATAGAAACTCCTTTGTTATATTTTGACTTTTCAGTTTTTTTTAAAACTCTATTTAGCCTTAATGTCACTTAAATCATGAAATTTTTCACTATATTTTAGTGTATTCATTATTCATTATTCATTTTTCATTCTCCACTAGCTCCATGGCGCTGGTACCATGAGACTATGCTGGACTGCTGCATCCCGCTTGAGACTGCCCAGAAGGAAGGGGTCAACATGGCACAGCTTTACTGTCTTGCCAAAAGCAATGGTCTGCATCCCCATGCTGTCAATGGCAAGGATTTAACATTGGATCGGCTGAGACAGGAAGTGAGGGTGGAGAGCTATAGCCCATCACTAGTATCTGATTTACTAAATAACTCTGCTTGCAGGATTCTGAGCACTGCTAGGTAGACTTGTTAAACCAGATTAGTTAATTCAAACTTGCGATGATGGTGGTGGCATAATTTTACGGATATAAAGTGCTTTATTTACTTTAGGGTAACAGCTTTAGATAATGGACTCTTTGTGAAAAAAATTACCTCTTTAAACTTGGAGCAAGCATTTGCTATCAAGCTAACAATGATATACATTGAAAATATTATGGGGCAAAGACTATGAGGGTTGACAACGTATTTAGATGGATAAACAAGGATCCAGTGAGAAGGCTAGTGTATGTTTATGTGTCCAGGTTAGAACAACGTTCCACCGGTAATGTCTCCCGTGCAAAGCATTTGAGCAAAAAAAAAAAAAAAAAGTGTAGTATGTCTTTGTTACGGTAGGTCATCTTGAGCTAACCGCGCTCCACAAGATGTGCATTGCCTCGAAGTGATTAAGTGGTTTTTGGAAAACATGGATTACAGATCACTTTGTGCATGTCACACAATCTTCCAAAATGGGATGAGCTCATTCATCCGGGTGTAAATACTCCTGACGTGTGATTAGACCACGTGACGGCATTATCGAAACTGCATTAGTTGGAGTGAGTTCCTTATCAATCTCTATTGATGTTGCAAAACTATGATTTTATGAGTATCCCGTCTTTCCTAACCTTTAAATCAGCGTCATGGCCTTAAATATTCAACTGGTGTCGCTAAAGCAATTCTTCCACACAAATATTTTTTATGGAAATAATATGTACAAAAAAAGGTCCAATGTCCGCCAGCTTGCAAAATCAAAAAAGTTTTTTTTAAAAGGAAAAAAAATTTGCATCAATGGTTTTTGTAACAGTACATGTAGTTTCAAAAATATCATTTTTGTGAATATCAAGATGGAAATGAAATGAGGACCCAATAATTTTGGAGTTATGTTCACCCGCCAACACCTTGTCTTAAACCTATTAAAATGATTCTGGTAAAAAAAAAAAAAAACCGCTGCATTCATGGGAAGTATAGATCAAAATTTGCCTTCCTTTTTGTCTTTCTGATTTTTTTTTCTGCTGTGTGTCTAATTGAGATTGTAGTAATCAGGCCAGATTTATAGAGGTAGCTTCTAATTTAAAAAATTACAGATTCCACTGATATCAAAATGTGAACAAAAAATTATATGCTTATGAACTATCCTCAAGATAAGTGTTCTCAATAAGTTTATGTAAGTGATTGCTTTATTACTTTTCCCATTTAAAAATATCTTTAAAAGAGAGTAAAAACTGAGTAAAAAAGGTAGTCTAACAATGAGATCCAATTTTACCTCTCTCTCTCTACCCCCCTGGTCGTAGGTAAAGCATGTCACTAAAAGAGAGGATGTTGTTTTCATCGCAAACTACGGTAGGAGTATGCTAGGACAAACCGGAGATGGACATTTTTCTCCAATTGCAGGGTATGTGTAACCTGAAATAATATAATTATTTTAGCATCAGTATCACTTCATAACAGTCAGTTTCCATGTTAGAATTTTGATTTGATGTATGCAATTTAAGTTGAAAAGGATACTTCGTTATTATTTTTTTGTTTGATTTTTATTTCGTTCTTTTAATAAACCTCGCAGTTAAAACGCCGACCTATATAAAATGTCAAGGAAATAAAAATTATAATACAACTTTGGTAACTGTTCTTAAATAATAATTATATATGTGGGGTGCGGTGGCAGCCATATGCATGCTTTATTAGTAGAATGTATGGGTAGATCTGGTTCCTATTATACTGGGTTTTTTTAAAATATTTTTTATGCTTACTTGACTAGGGCTTTCCGTGTCTCAATCCTATAATAACTAGGACATATCAGTTGCTTTTTGCATTTTTACAGGTTTTGATACACAAAGCGATCAACAGCTAGCAAGACATTACTCGCCACAAATCTTGGTGTGTTTACACGAGGCGATTTTATACTCTGCTGCTTTTTGTCAAACCCTCAAAATCAAGCAACACTTGTAACTTTTTGAGATGCGCATTCAGATAATATAATGGTAAACAAGATCTTGAAAATGTTATGGCTGCGAAGTTAGTGGGTTTAATTCCGAGATTATATTAATATCTGCAAGACAAAAATCACCACTATGTTTCAAAAAAATACAAGACTTGCAATCCTAGACAGTGCTAAGCTATTTAAATCTCAGCTACATGTTTGTGTTGGTCATCTGCTTTCTGTATTGAACGATTAAATATAAGCTCAAAGCCTATCACATAAAATACAACGCTACTTTTGCCACGTAATACCTTTTGTACAAGGATCCACCGGAATACCTAGAAACAACCACCTTTTCCTGAGTTTTTTTTTAGCAGTGCCCAGAGTATCTCTCACTTCTAAACTAAATGTCAGAACTAATCTTACATTTTAATGCAGAATTTCAGGGCTTGGCGTGTCTTCGTTTAGGACCAAACAATGAAAAACTCATTGGCGTTAACTATGACACGCTTGAAATTTGAAATAATTTATCATACTATCGAATTTCTGCACCCAAAACTTGCATTGGTTTTCCAAATTGTGGGATAGAGCTCTATTTTCATTATTGTTATTGCTCTATCTTTTCAGGCAGGTAAAAATTCGAAATATTTTGTAGGCCTCTTAATTTATACATTATTAGAAGAAAAAATAAACAATCATAAAACTGTATGTGTCATTGGTTTTACAGGTACCATGAGAATCGCGACTTGGTACTAATCTTAGACACAGCTCGCTATAAGTATCCACCTCACTGGGTTTCACTTGAAGCGTTGTTGGACGGCATGAAAGATATTGATCTAAATACAGGTACATGCTAAGTACCCTCGTGACACTGATAGAGAAATTGTTGAAAAAAAACAGTAAAAAGAAATGGCATATGCCTATAAGCCAAAATGAAAACAGAAATGAAAACATTTCAGCGCGAAGTTTACATGAAAAGTGTAAATAGAATATAAAAATACTTTCTGACTTAGTGGCCCTTTCGCTAAGTCTTTGTTAAGGCCAAAAAATGTTCCAATTATGGCGCCTTTTCCTTAGATTCTTATTATGCCTGTTTCTTAAAATAGGCTGTCTGCTTAATCTCCCTGTCTTATGAACAAGGAAGATCTTATATCTAAAAATAGAGAGTCAATTTTTTGGTATATTTGTTTGCTTGCTGTTTTTTTTTTTTATTGAATTTCAAAAAGCTGACTCTCATTGCATACCTCAGGAAAACCAAGAGGATACATCAAATTAACAGTGGCCAATGATCAGACTTCTCCACCTCCTCCGCCAACATTGAGTGAATTACAAATGGGTTCCAAAATGGATGATTCTTTATCACAATTATTGACAAGTAGGTGTTTCCGCATTATTTGATTTTTATTGAGCAAAAAAGAAAGAAGAGTTTTCTACAACGGTTACAGATTAAATATTAAAAAAAATGGTTAAACTATGTATAACGCATCTAATGTTTTATTCCAGCCAAAGACAATATTTTTTCTAAGCATTTGGCGTTAAGTACGTTTTCTGAATTTTTTTTTGGTTTGTCTGTTGATTCTCTCAATTTTTACTTCTAATTTAAGTTTAAATGCTATCCAATAAAGCAACTCTCCTATGTTCATGTATGTGGTTTTTCCTTGCGTATCACATGTCTTGTTTTTATTTTTTTTTTAAAGCTAAAATGCAGAGGATCCAGTGCTACTCAGAATCCTTCTGGAGATCATGGAAATGAAGCTGCAGTCATCTTATAACTAAAGCTTCGCATTGCACTTTTACGGTACCGGTGATAGACTTCAGCCCTGGGCTTCTCAAGAATTAACGATAAAATGGCGATAAATATTATCAATTTTGACTTTATTAACAGAATTTTTATATGGTATTGTATCTATCAATCTCTATCATTTTTCAACATAGCAGCCAAGCCTTTTGACGCATTTCTCCCAAAGAAGATCGGGGGAGTAGATTCCACCCTTGAAAAACCTAACGTCACGGGACTGCAGCTGTTTCCTTACATAATCAATAAGCTCTTGATTGTCGTCATGTCCTGCGACACCGCGCTTCAGGGATCCAAACAGGTGAAAACCAGATGGTGCAAGATCCAGGATGTGTGGTGAAGGAGGCAAAATCTGCCAACCATTATCTGCAATCCGCTCTCTTGCCGCTTTTGCTGTATGTGGGGTGACATTGTCGGGCTGCAAAATGATCCTTTTGTGAACCGTCCTGGACGTTTTCGGCGATCTGCATCTCTAAGGTTTGACGGTACCTAGGTATTGATAGCCTGTGCCGGCTCGAATATTTCAAAAAGAAGAGCACCAAATCTATGCTGAAAAATTATTGACATTATCTTTTCCGGACGGAGTGACCGATTTATTTCACCACTAACGATGAAAGATGATGCCATGTCTACGAATCTTATCGTGTACCGTTGTCAAGGAACGCATTATCTTACTCCGGAAGGTCTCCAGCAGCACCGACAACACACCTAAACCCCGAGCAACACGGCTGCGCCTGCTTGGCCTTAACTGATTTCTGCACACGTCAAATCTCTGAGTTTTGTGAGCATCAGTCAATCGTTTAGGAATTCAACTAGCATGACCTTTCCGACAGCCAGGTTCGTTAAGTAAAATTCTATAGACTGAAGTTTGTGAAATCTCAAAACATCATCTAGTTCACAAAGTTTGGACCTTCTGTTTTCTCGAGTCAGCTCCTCGATCCGCTTAAGATTGTCCACTGTTGTTAAAGAAGCACAGCGACACCTCCCAGACTCATCTGCCAAATCAGAATGGCTCTTTTTAAACATACTACACCTTCACAGACTGATTACACCTTTATCATAAACAATTTTTAGTTGTCTGTGAAGCTCAAATGGATTTAAGCCATTCACACCAAAAAAAAAAAAAAAACAACGAATGACAGCCCTGACTTCTTCCTTTGACCATAATTATTTCTAGATAGTACCAGTCTTTAAAGAACTATAAAAAAAATTTGAACAGCACCCTACTCTCAACATTTCATGGGTAAATCCATAAAAAGACAAAAATTGTGAACCATTTGTACTTTTGATAAATTTGAAATGATTCCCTATTTAGGCGATGTTTGTCGTGAATTCTGGAAAAAGCCCTCGTAAAAAACTGCATGCAGGAGAAGCAGCACACCTAGTTCGGACTTCCACCAGATAATTCCCAGTGTCCAGATCTGCACTTTCCACCGAGTGCTGAAGCTAAATCGCAGCTTCACAACTTATCCACAACCAGGGCTTACATTATGTTTTGTAGAAGACTGAATGCTAAGTTAAAAAACCATTGTTTTAGACCTTGTAGAGTGATTTGACTCTCTGCTTAGTTTTTACAGTATTTTCCAGGCTTACGGTGAACTTTGTTTAGGCTGGATGCTGATCGTTCTGAAGTTAAGTCGTAAGTGTTTTGTATACTCTGAAAAGAATACTCTACCCTGAAGTAAAACTGGAAATTGAATGATTGAAATCATATATTATTATTATCATTATTATTATTATTATTATTATTATTATTATTATTATTATTATTATTACTATTATGAGAAGTATTCTTATCAGCTTTGCTGAATGAGAGCTCAAAACTATATAAGAAAACACAAGTTTTGTTAACTACATTGTAAACATCTGCGGATGAATAGCAAAGATTGTTGGGGAGATAGATCGCCCGCCTTTTATTCCAATCGACTGTTCATTGCGGATTCGTAATACTATGTTATGAATTGGTGAGTTTGGGATCTCATCATTGAGTCTAACTTCTGTATGGCGACACAGAAATGTTTGACAAGAAATATGATTAGGTGATAACAATGTTGTGGACAAGCTTTTACAAATATAAAAATTCAAATTAAAGAGGAAAGTAGCTTTAACCAACTCAGCGAAGGGATACAAACGACGCACAAATTGAATATAAAACTTGACGACGCTCTAAATCTGCCAATATAAACTACAGAATGACACCCGTTTGTCTAACTTAATAGTGAAAGCGGACTCGTAAATCACTTCACCTTCTTGTGTTTTCCCTTTGGCAAAATGCATGTCTTTTGAATGAATTTCACTGTTGTATAATGTACACCATAATGACATCGTTTTCCTAGTTTTGAAGTATACATGTGAGTGAAAGATTTTGATAGTTAGAAATATTTTGTCTCACGAATGTATGTTATCTAATGTGTTATTGTTTGAAGAAAGACAAGAGAACAAATAAACTGAAATGATTTTAAACCGCTGCACTATGAAGCAAATGAGTTCTCACTACGTTAGCCTTTGCTTGGATATTGTTTTTTTTTTTTTTTTTCTTTCCTCATTATTGTAGTATCCCATCTTAAACTCATGCCTATTATGACGAGAAATACTTAACTTCTTTCGGGTTCTTAAAAATAACTATATGAATTAATTTTACCACACGTAATGAGTTTTCCATAATTAAGTATTTTCCCCGTCTAGCAAGCTGTGGGGTCTTTCAGAATAATCATAGAAAGAGCTGGGCATAAACAAAGGATTTTTTTTTTTCAGAAAATCGATATTACTGAAAACTTTTCTTGAAATAATAACATTAAGGCCCGATATTCTTTTGTGAATAGTGTAGCTTTAAATATTCTTTGTTTTTATTTATTATTCTCTCTGAACTGGCCATAAAAACCCGTATAGTTATCTTTGTAATAACATTACCAAAATTATCGCAAACACCAGATTTGGGGCACAAGACACTTTTCATTTGAAGTTCTTAGTGCTTTAAGAAGGAACACAGCCAGCATTTCCGGTGGAGCGATATTTGACCATCTTGCTCCTGGCATCTGCTTGGATAATTGAAGTGATTTGAATGAGCCTAGGCTTTGAGGCAAGGCAATGTAAAGGGAAACAACTAGTAAATATAAAAAAGTCATATATATATATCTATATATATATATATATTTCTTTTTTTTTTTTTAGTTAAAAATATTATTGACTTGAGAGATCACATAATGTTATTTTTTGCTCGCTACACATCAGCTGGCTCGTTCTATAGACTGTGTCAGTGGAAGACAATTGAAGGAGAAATAAAATATTTGTGATTCGTAAGACTGAAAGCTCCTTTGTCGATATATTTGTCCCCATCGTATCTTATTATGGGCTTGCGTAGATGCAAGTCACGAAGGGCCTCTAGGAAAATTCTTTTAATGATAACTTTTCTTGCTTTTAAAAATCTTAATTAGTGAATATATCTTAAAATGCAACAATTGCTTTATTTAGAGAAGGAAAAGATAGAACAATGAAGGTAATAAAATCATCTTTATTGCATATTGATGTAAAATAATATATACTTAAAGCTAGTGCAAAATACGTTGAAAACGTAAGAATCTTAAAAGCAGAAAAAGAAAAGAGAAAAATAATCTTCTTTTCAGGCGAAGCGAGTATAATATGGCATATATTTTGCCAGTTCAAAATTTCTTTAAGAATTTATCAGAATAGGTTGCGTTATGTACGAATAAACATATGAAAAGAAATAGTGTAGAGATGTATAGTTAAAAATAGATATTAAGAAGCACAAAAGGAACTAAGGCCTTTTTTGTAATATTAAATTTTCATTGATTAAAGAGCATCAAGTACTAAAGGTACAAAAACGTGTAAGTTGTAAAAGAAGTTTCAAAATTATTATGCAACTTATATAGGGAAAATCGACAACATATTAATTGCTTTTTTTCAAGTATATAACAATGTATTTGAAAATCATAAAACAATCTGTCAGGCATATGGAATTATTTTTACCTAAATGAAACCAGAAAGTTTGAATGATTATAGTTGTTAAAATTGATAAAGGCATGTTAAATGAGAATGGTTTTAAAAGATATCATTATAGACGTCTCCATGCAGTCAGCACCAAACCAAGAAAACGAAATACAGTATTTGTGTTGTTTTTTCATTTTGCCCATTTCCTCTGTAAAATTCACACATAATTATATGAAGCCAGTTATTTGATTAAACAATAATCATTCTTAAAGCAAAAAGTACAAAAGGAAATCAGCTTGAGTTATAATTTACGTCCGTGTCTTGATAAAGGCATGAGACACCAGACTATGGTTCATTAATAGAAAGGTTTGTTTAAAAAGAGACAGTGGGAATTTTTTTAAAATTTTAACCTTGTTTCAACAAGTCAAAGAGCAGAACAAATAAAACCTCCATAATCTGCTAAGAAAAACTTTCTGTAGAAAAAAAGGGAGTGAAACACCTTCACTCATTTACAATATGTAACAATAGGCATACATAAGATTCATTGAGTAGTTTTTTTTTTTACTTGTAATGAGGTGATAAAAATGTTGCGCGTCTTTGACCTGGTTCATTTGATCCGTCAAATTAATCAAAGTATAGACTTTTAATTATGATGTAGTATTAATATTTATTTCACGTTTGTGAGAAAGCTCTAGTCTGAAGTAAGATATTTCAAGTATGGTTACATTTTGGGAAAGGAAAGCTCATCATCTGCCATACAGCGCAGTCTTGGATCTGTTGAATAATAGGTTTTAAAGAAATCAAAACTACTGCAATTTAATAGCAACATTTAATTTCATAATAGAAGCTTTCATGGCGTTTTTTTGGTCCTCAAGGCGAACATGATCAACCAGATTTAAACCAGGTATTGGTTCACCTTCAGTTCTTGCCCCCCATGTGCAAGTGGTTTACTTGGATTCCAGTAGCCATTTGGGCTTTCTCCACAGTAAGGGGAGCACCTGCAGGTAAGATAGAGTAGAGCGAAAAATAAAAAGGAAGTTAAAAACTTAGGCCATAAGCTAATCATGCTATGTCTGTCAACTTAAAGGAGTGATGATGTTAAAAATTAGATGCAAGCTAGTTTAAAACTTTACGGTCGAGTTTTGAAGATCTTTGTGACAATATTTAAAGCAATGTAATACTTAGGTTTAAACAGAGAAGTCTGACTAACAATGTCATACTGCAGTCATTCAGATTTCCATAATGACTATAATGCACGAGTTCAACCGAATTCAAGGCAAATTATGCTAAAGCTAAGAGGATTATATGACACTTACAGTCAATAGGAAGCTACAATGAATTAATAAATGGTTATTTTTCTGTTTCACTCGGTAATGTATCATTTTAAAACCGTTCGTGATATTTACGGTAAGATTTCAAACATTCACTTCTTATGATCAAACGGCATTTAAACGTTCTAAATAAAGTGTAAAAAAAACTTTAATTTAAACCACTACCCAATAAAAATGCTATGACGAAATAAACGGATGGGCTGAAACTTTAGAGTGCATAAAATTCAGAGATGTTTAAGAGGAAAATAAAAAAGACCATTTAGTAAGAATATGTAGCTAATTTGTAATAAAATCTTAATCTATTTATACCTTCTTTCAAGCGCTCATTAACATATATAAAATACGAGTGAATGGGCAGCCATGAATTCCTGCCACTCAGTGCAGCTCTAGACACATTTTGTTGATACTAACAAAACATTAAAAATGAGCGGTTAGAATGATATCTAGCTAGCATGGGACAGTGCAGGTACTGGCCTCACACTTACTTATTGGTACAAAGGTCTGTTCGCCAGTCACATCCTCCCTAGCAGAATCAGCGGCTTGCTTGATGGCCAGCAATGCTCCCATGGCCAGCCCGATGGGAGGTTCGCCCACAGCTGCAGTGGACAGGTGAATAGTTCATAAGGCTTTTCATACTCCAATCACTATGATCGTCTAGGTTATTATTATTATTATTATTATTATTATTATTATTATTATTATTATTATTATTATTATTATTATTATTATTATTATTATGATTATTACTACTACTACTACTACTACTACTACTACTACTTCTACTACTACTACTACTACTACTACTACTACTACTACTACTACTACTACTACTACTACTACTACTACTACTACTACTACTACTACTACTACTATTATTATTATTATTATTATTATTATTATTATTATTATTATTATTATTATTATTATTATTATTATTATTATTATTATTATTATTATTATTATTATTATTATTATTATTATTATTATTATTATTATTATTATTATTATTATTATTATTATTATTATTATTATTATTATTATTATTATTATTATTATTATTGTTGTTGTTATTATTATTATTATTATTATTATTATTATTATTATTATTATTATTATTATTATTATTATTATTATTATTATTATTATTATTACATTACAACATTATAAATATAATAGTTATTTTTTATTATCATTATCACTTTCAGTTGTATTATTATGATCATGTACATTTTCAATTACTCTCTTCTACGGTTGTGTATATATGCATTTTGAAGAACATGATTCTAACTTACCTTTGGAGCTCAGGATACCAACAGGGTTAGGGGTGTCTGGAAGGAAGTGAATTCTCCAGTCTATTGGAATGTCTTTGGTAGTTGGAGGCTTATACTCCTGGTGAAAGAAAAAGTTCAGTAAAAAATTTTTCCATGAGTGATAATCACAGAATGTCAAATGTATCTTATATGTTTCAATCAAGAATTATGGTGGCCCCTTAACTGTGAACGAAAATAATGTAGTGCTAATAATATACAATATATTGCACTAAAGCTTAACAAGTAAGGGGAAAGACAGAAATTGTGAGTGTTTGGGAACTCAGGATAATTTTACGGTACATTGAAAGCAAGATAAGTTTTGAACATGATTGCTTCTAAACTAAATTCTTTTAAATCAGCAAAGATAATACCTAATTCATGTCTAGGACTTTCTGTAAATTTATCTAGAAAAGGCTGTATTGACGCTGATTAATGACATAAGCAATTAACAGTGCTGGTTCAGACGAACCAGTAAATGCCGTGTGAATATGTTGAAATATATTTTGATTGCATCAAAATTTTTTTCATCATAAATATCTTCTGTATACGGGGCAACGAAATATCTTCATGAAGAATGAAAAAAGAAACTGTATTTTTTGGAATCTATAAACATAAGGTTATTATGGCTAGCAAGCTTAGCTACGAGTGAGAAAAATAAGCTTAAGTTTAACATAATGCTGATCTTTACATTGGCAGTCCAGAAAAAATATAACAAGCCCTATGATACATTAATTAGAAAGGGTAATGCGAACACAAATCCTCACCCATGTTCCATCATTGAGCAGTTGGCCTGTCTCCTTGTTGTAGAAGATGTCCTCAGTAAGGTAGGCACCAAGTCCCATGACGAAAGCTCCCTCCACCTGACCAATGTCGACGATTGGATTCATGCTGGTTTCAAAGATAATTTTGTTCATAAAAGAAACATCATAACAGTAGTATTATTCATAAGGCGCATTATCATTTGTCAAACCTAGCAGAAGAAATCTAACTTAAATTTAAAAACCAATCGCTCACTAAGCTTTAATTCAGCCTGAGGACATTTGCAGGGAAACTTACGGATTTTTTTAAATATAAAATCTTTATTAGAGCAACAAGCGCCAGAATATCATGGGATTCAACTTTGATGTAAGCTTAACCACAAAACAAGCTACAGTATCGGTGACCCTTTCAGAGCATTAAAATATTATAAAAGGTAATTTCATTGCCTATATATATATATATATATATATATATATATATATATATATATATATATATATTGACTATGTAAAAAATATATATATAAGATAAAAAGCAACCCCCACGTATACCATTTTTCTATTGGACTATGGAGAGTTAACGATAAATTATATTGATAGCTTCATTTTGATTATTACCATAACGGCTAAAATTACTGTACAGTGTGTGCAAGACAAATTGCATTTGGCCAAGGCAGAAACCAAGTTGTTAGATAAGAGAAAGCCTAGCGTTTACTTCCATCATGGGTTTTCCCCGACACGCATATTCTATCTAATCTAAACTAACAGTTCAAGAACAGAAATCTCCTTTACTCTTTCTAAAACCGCGACATTGTAATCGTCAAACATTCTATGTGATGACTCACCTCTCTCCAAAGTCAGCCATCATATCCACTCTCTTGACCTGGAACTCTCCAGTTAGAACGTCCACCTCTGTCTCCACAACACCAGCCATCCAGGTAGCATATATATTCATTGGACTATTCTGGTTCACGTGGCTGAATGAAGGACAGAATGATACAGTTTATTTTCTCTTCATTTTTTTCTCTCCTCCTCCCCCTCCTCCTCCTTCTCTTCCTCCTCCTCCTCCTTCTTCTTCTTTTTCGATTACTACTTCGTTTTCTTCTTCTTCCCCTACTTCTTTTTCTCTTAGTGATAATGAACCTGCTGTAAATGTTGATACTGCTTCTTTTGTGATACTTAACCCTTCTAATTGTTGTTGTCTAATATAATTTAGAGATGATTGCATGAAATATAAGATCAACGTTGAATCTCATTGGTTTCCTCCAATTTATGCAAATCTGCTAATTTAGAAAATGCTTGCTTTTTAGTTAAGTTCTTTTCAATACGGAGGCTGCTATCTTGTGGTACATACTGGCCTTCAGCAGAAAGATCTATGGCCATAAACATAGCATAGCCACAAAGAGTTTTCCAATCGGCGTCCGGCATTTTCTCTCTGAGGGGTTGAAGTCTCTCGTTGATCTGATCACACGCACTCAGCACGGACTAAGAAAAATATTCAAAATAATAAAGTACACAATGAAATATGAGATGAGTTTAAAAAGTTGTGACTATATTCGCTTTACTTTAATCACATTCAAGAACTCTCTCTCTCTCTCTCTCTCTCTCTCTCTCTCTCTCTCTCTCTCTCTCTCTCTCTCTCTCTCTCTCTCTCTCTCTCTCTCTCTCTCTCTCTCCCCCCCAAAAAAAAAACAAAAAAAAAAAAAACTTTTAAGTCTGTGACGTAGTAAGCTTATTGAACCTCGATTGAAGCATTAGATCTCTGCTCTTTGATTTGATGAATTGACCAACAGCCTTCGATTGAAATTTGATTTGGTTGACACAATTTTCGTTGCGGGTTCGGTTTAATAATTCTATGTACGTTTGATGACGGTCTCCAGTTGCATTTGACAAACAAAATAATTTACAAGCCAAGATTCCCATCCAATCGACTAGATGTTCGAGGTTGCCAGGCCAAATTTCCCATCAAAGTGAAAAGTTGATCCCATGTTCAGCGAACCACAACTCACCGCCACACTTCGTTCGCTCGCAACGCTTCCTCCCGTCATGAGCGAGTTGGGTGTAACGTTATTCTGGTTAGGACGAACTTTCACATACTCCAAGGGGATGTTCAGCCTGTATGCAGCTGCCTGCGCTACCTGTTTTGAGAAATAATTCATTCAACTGTCGCGAATACATTTTAAAAGGTTTGAAATAGACAGTGTGTGTGTGTGTGTGTTTGTGTTGAAAAGTAAAGAAATATCCCGTATAGCCAACCTTACTTTGCTATCAAGTTTTATCCTTGTTAAATTTTTAGTTCTGTTGTAACATTAACTATATTGGCTTCATACAAATGAAAAAAAAATATATCACATGGTAAAGTTATGAAAGTACAATTATTGTGGCAATAGGGTGCCATAGGCATTTCTGTTTTTAAAGTTTTGTACTGAAAGCAGTGAGTGGAATTGGGCAAATTTGTACCCCGATTTATACCAGGGTCTTTAAAACTTTTATTTATTGAAAAGCGTAAGTTTTATTTTTGTTTTTCATACAAACATTAAAGTTTCTTTTTTTAATTTCCTTGTTTTGAAAAAAACCAACTTGCCTTCATGTACAGGCCCTGGCCCATCTCCACACCTGAGGTTATGACTGTCACGGTACCGTCGCCAGCAAAGACGGAGACGTGAGTTGGAAGGCCAGGGGGGGCATAGTCCATGTCATACTTGACCGCTGTCATCGACAGGCCGCGCTTACGCCATAAATTGTTCTGTTTAAAGGAGGAAACAGAACATTCCAACTTTTACATTGATAGTGTTTTTAGCATTGACTCAACATATCAGTGTGTCTTTCAATGAGACTCATAAGGTTTTGTTTTTCTTTTTTCAAAATAAATCCATTGGTGGTGTCATGTTGAAAAACCTACTAACTTTCCATCTTTCATGTTATACTTGTTCAAAAAAGTATTGTTTTCTCTCTCTCTCTCTCTCTCTCTCTCTCTCTCTCTCTCTCTCTCTCTCTCTCTCTCTCTCTCTCTCTCTCTTCTTTTTTCACCTCGTAATCGTGATTTTTTTTACGTTTTAACACATTACTAACAATAGAGCAGCCATAACAAATTTAAAAAGTAAAAAAAGCAAAACCTACAGTAGGTTTTTGCTCCAATATACCAAAAAAATGTAATTGTTTTTCTATATGAACCACATACCTTAATATTATTTGCTTTTTGGTTTGATAACTTTATATTTGTCTTTCTCAAACCTGACTTTTTCTTACCTTGTTAAACCTGTTAACATCTTCTTGCCTGGACTTAACATCAGCCGTCTGCTTGAGTCTGTCCCAGACTTTCTTAATGGTGACATGCTTCATGACAATTCCAATAATCGAGGTCTGTATGGTAGAATAAGTAAAATAACTTTTATTAACTCTTGAGCATTTTTTTTTTGGTAGATAAGAAAAGCAAGGATTCTCCTCTTTTACTTTGTAATTAAATAGACTGAGTCCATACAGCTTACATTTCCCAACTAGTAGTTGTAGTAGTAGTAGTAGTAGTAGTAGTAGTAGTAGTAGTAGTAGTAGTAGTAGTAGTAGTAGTAGTAGTAGTAGTAGCAGCAGCAGCAGCAGCAGCAGCAGTAGTTTCATGCAAAAAAAATATTATTGTTACCATAAAAAAGCATTTCTGATTGTAGCTTTATCATATATATTTTCACTAAGTTTTGAACATTGAAAAAAAAAAAAAACTAGAATCGAAGAAATTTTTTTTTAAATAATAGGAGCAAATATGTTTTACCTGATCCTCCTCCATCAGGTTTATTTCCCTTAGCCTAATGGGGTCTTGCTTAGCTGCCTTGGCCAAGTGCTCGAGAACTGTCTCCATCACCAGGCACGCCGGGACCTGGCCTGCAAGTTTGATAGTGTAGCACAACATGGTTATTTGAATTAGCATTCAAAGACGGCGATGGGACTTGAATAGAAAAAAAAAGGAGACTTATAAATAAGGCAAGAAATTTTACTCATTTTCTCTGAATGTTCAAGTTTTGCTCATATTTTTGTAAGGGTTTTATTCGGGGACAAAACAGCAATAAGTGCAGATTTTTTCCAACAAAGTAGAGAATATAAAATTATCATTGTAGGCCTAGAACTTAGAGCCGGATATATATTTACAAGTGTCAACTTAAAATAATTCGAATTTAAAGACTGATCGAAGCAATAATAATAGGCAAATTTTTTTTATATGAAAGCATGAGGTATGAAAACTGCGATGGATCATTTTCAGAAATAAAGATAGTTAGCGAAAAGGAAATAGAAAATCAGGAGCCATTGAAGCGTGAAGAAAGTCACATAAGGGAGCATCAAGTCAGTCCGTAGCTTCTTAGTTTGTCAGAAAAATGATAAAATTTATATTTTGTCTACGGTCTAAATTGCGTCTGCAAGACTGGTGCTTTTTAGAGCGAGAATATTTTGGGAGCGTAGGTTCAAATCTTTTGTTTGTGTTGTAAAGTTTATAGAGGAAAATTAAATACAGATATAAGTAAATTCTTTCTTAATTGAAAATCTCGGACAAAGACAGGACTGTGCTGTTCAAGAGTGATTTCTTGCATAGAGCACGCCGGCAAAATTATTCAAAAAATTTAATGATAAAAATAAGGCAGTACAGGCTAGTGGTATGAGATTATAAACACAACAGTCTTGCTTACACTAAACTTTCCCAAAATAAAAATAATGTAAGCTACAGAAAGAAACAAAACATTGATTACCGTCTGGCCAATATACACAATTCACAGAAATATCTGCATCTGTTTATGTGGTTCTATAGTACCTTGCTTTCTGGGTATTTTCCAGTTCAAAGATCCAAACGTACTGCATTATTCTAAAGATTGTACAATACTTATAAAGCGCTCAAAATCCATCTGAATCTTAGGCTTGTTCATTCATTTAGACCTTTTTTGTGCGGTGCTATTTTGTTCCTACACCTACAATCAATATGACAATCTCACCTGGTCCTCGGGCTGGTCCAGCAAAGACTTTGTTCGTGAGAACTTTCTTGAAAGTAAACTTAAAGTTGGGGCTGTAGTAGGCTAGTTAAGAAAATTAGAGGAAATAAAAGAATTAAACAAACACAAAGTCTATACGTATAGCATTCTAATTTAATTATTGCTTTTTTTTTCTTCTTATAAACAGAGTAATTATCACTGCCATAACAAGTCACGTGAGATTGCAACACGGTTTTTTTTTTTAATTATTATTATTTGCCACCTTGCTATGAAATAATGAGACAATTCCGGCTTGTTTTCTATTTCAATAAACAAACGTGCCACGGCAAATATATCATTAAATTGTATACATTGATATAAAGTAGTGAATTATTAGCGTTATGGTTTAAATAGGAAGAATTTGATATAGTTCAAAAATGCACTTTTCTTAGTAGATTTGCCCATTAGCTTAACAAGGAAACAAACTATATGAAGTAATAGATAAGACAAAATAAGGTCAATCATTTTGCTTTGACAAAAAATAAAAAAAAAATTTGAATGAATATTTTTACCTTTTACCCATGAATTAACAATGTGTACAGTCCTAAAGTGCTTCTAATTCTTTCTTGTTATTTGATTTTGTAACAAAATGTTTTTTTTAAAAAGGCTATGTAAAATAGTTTTGGATTGTTATGTCACATTTTGACCTTTAACCCATATATTAAATTAACAATGCGTCTAATTCTTTCTTGTTGTTTGATTTTGTAACAAAAAGGCTTTGCAAAATAATTTTGGATTGTTATATCAATTTTTGTCGCAACTCGAAAAGTTAACTGTTCAGTTTTACATCTCTCAAGATTCCCAAAGAATTGTACAGAGAGACAGCGGATTTCTATCAGGCCAGCTTTAGGGCTGGTGGGATGGATCCGACCCTACCATCGGATAAACAGATGGGAATCAGCACGTGACCTCCCTAAAATTAGTCCAAAGTTTTACCGACTACACCATCCGGTGTCTTCTTTTCTAAGTCAATAACCTCGAACATTTTAACATTACATAACTGGTTTTTAACCATCCCTTCATATGTTTTGAAATTTTAATTGCATGTTTACAAAGACGAAAAGCAACAAATAGATGTATGGACGATATTATTGTATCTAGCTAGCTATACACGGAATTTTAGTGCGTTCAGTGCAGTGATCAACTTGCCTAACTGAGATTCAAATATATATTGTTGATAATTTTAGCGTTTACTGCACAACGATTATTTAAAATAGGCCTATTGTGGTTCTACGAGATTTAATGGTAAGAAATTAGTGTTTGGAGATTGTTGAACCTAAAAAATTGTATATTTCTTAAAATATTTATCTAAAGAAATTTTCTTCATTACTTGACCGTTTCGACAATAAAAAATTAGTTCCATAAAATGTGAAACCTCATACCACATTCACTTAAGCTGATCAGATCGGATGTGATGCAGTTAAGGTGGCCAGAATCGACGTACAGATCAATCACGACAGAGACCAAGTTTCCATCTTTATCGCATCCAGCCTGGGTGGGTGAAGATGGAAGATAAAGGGAGCAGAGGCAATGACATGGCTTGCGCCGTATGGAGTAAGAACCATATCACTCGCCCCTACTGCGTCTCCATTTTTGTAGCATTGAGGCCAGGATTATAATACCATTGATAAGAGCGACAAAACCTTATTGTTTTTTTGTTTTTTTTTTTTTTGGGGGGGGGGGGGTTCTCTTAGTCAATGTCATCACCTTTAACCAAAAGACAAAATATGCCTTATGTTATGGACACAGCGAATAAAAATTGAAACCGAACGAAAGAAAACCAGTGAAGATATGAAAATTACAACAAAAAAAAATAATGTTAAAAACGTTTAAGAAAACTAACCTTGTATTTGGCATACAAAGGCCACCGTTTGCTCGTGTACTTCATGTTAGAAGAGAGATCACCAACCAGTCTTACAGGCCTGAAAATGAAGTTCAATTTTATGAAGTACTTTTACGCTCAGTTTGTTCTTTCATTGTCTTTTTTGCTCAAGAAAACAAAAGCGTATTTGATGCGCATACCTTAGAGCATTGTACTAGTGAAAAACTGGCGCTTGAATAAAATAAAACAGTAAAATATCAAAATTTACTTTCAAAAAGATATGAAGGTAAAATGAAATTGGACACCTCCACATGGATTCGATAACAAGTATCAATTATTTACAGTCAGTATGGTTTTAGTTAAATGAGAGTTAAACGTTAAAATAAGACATTGATTTCTTTAGGATGTTTTGAGGTTTAAAAGTTAATGTGGACAGAATACACAGACTTATTTCTTTATAAAAAAAAAAAAAAAGAATTGTTACGTTTGTTAAAAGAAGAATGCTATCTTTTCAATAAAAAAATACATGCAAATCTCTCTCACTCTCTCTCTCTCTCTCTCTCTCTCTCTCTCTCTCTCTCTCTCTCTCTCTCTCTCTCTCTCTCTCTCTCTCTCTCTCTTTCTGTCATTATCTCTGCCTCTCTTTCTCTATCCTCCCTCTCCTCCTTGACGTTGTGGCTTTCGTAAGGGAAAATTCAGGCACTCTTCGCAAAAATTTTTTTTTTCCTTTGATTTAGTGGATTGCTACATAAAGCCTCTATTCAAAGAGAAAAATGGCTAGCCCATTTTAACAACCCCTATTTCAAGAGATTTTTCAAATTGTTCAAACTAAATTCTTTCCAATTTAATGATATGGCAAGGCCTTTCAAACTCAAATTTCATTTATTTTACTAACTATACTACCAAGCGTTATTTCTAAAAAAAACAATTATTGTATCATTATTTACACTGTTTATAACTATGACATAAATAACAATGCAGATATTTTTTAACGAAAAGTGTTTGCGTTATAAGAGAATACTGGATAAGAAGTTTTGAATTGTCTCCACAATCAGAATCATTTAAGAGAACGTATTTAATTACGTTTCGCTGTGAAAAATCTTTCTTCCTGGTGCGCGAACTATTTTTTGGATGGGCATTCTGAGAATTTTTAGAATGTACATCATTTTTTTTTAAACTCAGTTGCAACAGACAAATCCCGATGAATATTTAAGTATAAAAAAAATTTAATTTGAAAGACTGAGGGAAAAAACACTAATCATCAAAATAAAGTTCCCTTCTTCAAATTGATAATTTATTGAAATGCACGGCCACAACCTAAAGCTAAAGTAATTTTTTTTGGCAAACAATCTATAAAGCATTTTGCCACCTTAAGAGTTAAAACCTGGATACTTGTAGATCAATTCAAGTAAGGTGTACCACCGATTTTTGTCTACTCTTTCTCAACTATAATTATGTTGATTTCAACTCTAGGCCAAATTTATAGATGGACATGTTTCTTGAAGAAATTTTAGCCACAACCATTATCCCCCAGATAGACAAGCCACCTAAAATGACGGTGGATAACACATCCTGATCGTTATCTCTAGGATCTGCTCTGTGAGCAGGACTGACCTTCCAGTGACCTCTGCAGCCACAGCCGCCGCGCCAGCTATACCGAGCGAGGTCACAATCTTCCCGCCAAAAGCTCCTCCCAGACGGTTGGTCGTGACGTTACAGCTGGCGGGAAAGGTACCGATGCAGACAAGAAAAATGTTGATGTGAGATTTTAAAGACTTACTCGCAAAAGAAGATATGATGATTACTATTACATACATAGAAGTATATATGCGCATATTTTTTCTAGTTTCATTAGGGCATGACTATGTGTTTAAGGAGATAATATCTCTATATTATGGAGAACATTACTATAAAAAAAAGTGAGAAATGAAACAGAAAAAGGGAAAGCAGAAAGATACAACTATTGGAAAAGAGGTAAAAGCAAAGAAAAATCTATACGAGAAAGATGGGGATAGAGAGAAAAAGACAGGCAGGCAGAGGATTCAAAAAACAAACTAATGCTTATATAAATTATTATAGTAAGAATTGGCTCAGATAAAAAGACGAAGTTAGATAAAGCTTAAAGATACAGTAACATAATTATTTCATAAAAGTTAGGTAAATATCTGTAAGAGATTGGCATATACAAATTAAAGATACATAAATAAAGATAGTGTGTGAGTCTGTGTGTGTGTGGTGAGGGGAGAGAAATCCAAAGGTAGTGAGAAAGGGAGAAGAGAGAGTGAAAGCACAATGAAAAGGAAACCACTTGATTTTAAGAAGCCGAAAATAGAAAAGGTATTTAAGCGCAGCAAAATAAATTCAGGCACGCGTCACATCATAACACCATAAAAGATTAATACGATGACTTTTATGCTAAGACCATTAGTTTTATCACCGAAAGTATGTTATGCTGATTGTTTGGGAAAAGGTGGAAAAAAAAAAGGGGGGGGGGGGCGATTTTGCTACCGTTGTAATAATCAACATCAACTCCAAGTCTTGCTTTTAAAAAATATATACAGGGCTCTTAATGTGAAAAGCGGAAAAGCCCTATGATTCGCAATATGACGAATATCAGCTCAAGTCCGCTGAACAGTTTCTCTACATTAGTGACCTGACTTCAACTGGAATATCATCTAGAATACTGGGTTGCTAGTTGCTTTAGTGACATAGTTATATCCACCCCCAAAAATGGTAGCAGCGGAGGCATCTCAATAACTTGATGTTTAATTGTCCTGTTTCACACGATAGAACCCCATCATGGGAACAGGAAAAACCTCCATTAAATGAGAAATAGTTCGTTTTGAACACAATGCTGAATTGGGTTAGTTGCATATAATGGCCTAGAATAAAAGTTCGGCGCTGAATCGTTGTTTTTTACTCACTCAGGATAGTTTCGCGTATCTTGTTGAACAGTAATGTTTGAAACATGCAGACTGCCGATTGGCTGATTGATTGTGCCATTTTTTTCCTCTGACATTTTCTAGAACCAAATTCTGTTGAGCTGTATCTACACTACCTAATTGTATTACTTAGTTGAATTCGCAATAACTATAATTATTATGAATTTTGAAAATGAGATGTATGTCAATAAATGGCTTCTAGGCATAATGGTCATCAACTCATCATATCAATGTTGAACTTTAATTTACTCCTGGGTAGCAACCTTGCCTGAAAATATCAAACAGTCCTTACTAGTTCATGGGTTTGCCCAGCATCTGAGCGACTGCCCTCTGCACCATATCAGCCGCCTGGGTGGCAGAATAAATATCCATTCCATCCTCGGTAGGCACGCACACCGCCACCTGGTGTCGGATGAAAAGAGAATATATATATATATATATATATATATATATATATATATATGTGTGTGTGTGTGTGTGTTCTTCAAACTATTTTTTTTTAAAAAATGAAAGCTAATTTTGGGTTCATTTTCATGAGCAAGACATATTCAAAGAGTACATGTTTCTTTTGAAAAGGAATTACATATTATCATCACAAAGTATTGGGTCACATAAACAATGAGGAAAATTTCGCTATCTGCTAATTAAATTTTAAATTCCCCATCTTAATCTGCCAATCTCATGTAATCTGATTTTCATTTGTAGCCTTAACACTATTTTTTCTGGCAAATTGATTTCATACCACAGTATTAGCACATTGTTCGTACCTGGTTTTCAATGAAGAACTGGTACTGTGTACCCATCTCACATTCTCCCTCAACAACACAAGCAGCTTCCTTCAGAGCAGCTTAAAGATAAAGAGAGATCAAACGGCATATGAAGTCCTTATCAAGAATTGACCTTAAAAACTGGGCACCCAGTTTATTTCCAGTGTATTTACCTATCTGTGTGTCCATATTTCCCTCTCCCTCCTGTTAATTTATTCTATTTTTTTTTCGCTCAAAGCAGCTCTCTTTAATGCCTCCTATTTGTCTTGCAACCTCCATCTACACATCTTGTCAAACTGATCGTTTCAGTTTTTAATCATGTTTTAACCATTTTGTTAGCCTCTGTGTTGTATAAATTATCTACTGGAAGATAGCTACATACCCTTATCAAGTTTCATTACAGCAGCTTACAAAAGATGTGAGTTCAAGATGCTTGGAAGCGTGGTTAGATAATTTAATAGGAACTTAAGATATATCTTGTTCATAAAATTTTAGTCAAATTTAATGGCTGGTTATTGGCTCTTCAGCCAGAGCAAACTGAAAAGCTCGTAAATATGAATTACGTAAAAGAGTGTTATAAAAGCATCAGAGTACAGGATTGCAAAAGCTATGTTTTGTCGAAACAAAATCTTTGGCATACCTTCTGCGTTTCCTCTTTCCTGACTCTCTGTGGATCCCTCATGAATCATGTTCTTTTCAGCTGCTTCCTTCACATCCATCACTGGTCTCTCCACATCTTTGTAGGTGAGTTTCACGGCTCGGGCACCCTCCTCTGCTGCTGCCTGAGTCTCTAGAAAACATTTCATGATATAGAAATAAAGTATAGACCCAAAACATGCATGTTGTACTTTAAGGTATTAAAATGTTTGAGTTTTCAATTTGCAGCTGTTTGTAAACAATGTTAACATCATAAGATTCATAAATATATGCATATATATAAAAAGCTTAAAGTGATGCCATAATTCAATCGCTAGCGGAGGATTGTGTCCCTTAATATCCAGGTAGAGGGAAACAAAATAATAATATCCAAATACTTGAGCATTCAGAAAGCCAAGTTCGATGAAATAATTATATTTTTTAAAATTGCAAATCTCTATATGAAAACTATGTTCCATGTTTATCTTTTTGAGACATTGACATAAATTCAGAAATTTAAGTAAATCATACATTTGACTCTCATTTGTATTTATTATTTTGTATCAATTACTAATTGACCATAACTATTATATTTGTCATCAGTGTCATTTTGTTTGTTTCCTCCTAAATCTTTAGTAATTTATTTCCTTTTTTATCCCTACCCCCTCCCGTTTTTTCCAATACTTTTGCATTCTTCGTTGGAGTTCAGTAGAGAGCTTCAAGTAAGGACAACCATTTCCACAAACCTGCTAGAATCACTCCGACAGGTTTTCCTGCATAGTCGATATTCTCAGACACGAAGAGCTGTAAAATCAAAGAAAGACAAAGTTGACTTGACAGTACAAATCGTCCAGATTAGTTTGAAAAGCTCTTTCGTGTATGTCGTTGGCGGGGACGGGAAGTTATCTCCACTGAGTCCACTGTACCTTACATTGAGATTGTTCTTAAAAAAAAAACATTCAAAGAAAACTATGAAGATCAACTTTGCTCGTTCCTTGTCCCTTCAAGTATCAAGTCTAAAATCCACAAATCATTACTTAAGTATTATGAAGTCTGACTACAACTCGTCCAATATAAAACAATTATATAAATGTATATGTTGGCATGTTATGATAGGATATTATAGTATATTTACAAAATTCAACACATTGAATAAGAAAAACTTATAAGCGGAAATAGAGAGAAAGGGAGAAAGGGACTGAGAAAGCGGAGGAAAAGAGAAAAGTAAAGAGAGGCTTTCGTGAAAATGGAGTGAGACTGACAATCATACAGTCAAAGAGACCTAGAAACATAGATAATGATATGGAAACAAATAGCCTGCACAGACAGCCAATATTTATCATCCATTTCCGACAAAAACCAGGATTTTCTACCTCGTCCGCAACGGGGAAAACAGGGTAGTTCAGAGGAAGGAAGTTGTTGAGACCACCGGCGGGCATATCGCTGGCACCGAGGAATCCGAGGACACCTGGAACTTTCTGTAGAGGAAGGTTTGAAAAATTAGATAAGTCAGGACAACAAAGTAGGCTTACTTTGCTAAGCCTTGATTTTTATTATTACCTTATATCTCACAGGCTATCTCTATCAGTAAGAGCTTAGACCCACCTAAAGGTTAGTATTTTAGAATCTAATCACAACTTACTGAACCTGGTCCAATTCAATATTTCAATTGTTTTTCCAAAACATTTTTCTCTGAGAGTATATTGGTTGTAATTATTTCCTGTGCTACGAAACCCCTCAAATGATTTGGAAAATTTTGTGATTTTTCTTCAAATTCAAGTTGTTCACCTTAGCCACGTCAAGGTAACTTTAGGCTGGTATAGATGACAAAGGCTGGCAACTGAGATATAGAGGAGTATTCTTCTTCCTCTTCTTCACGTGTCAGGCCTGTTGCTGACATCGACGATCCTGGGCCTCCATTCCATCCTGTCACCATCAGACATCTGGATAAACCTACTGTTGATCATCTGTTTCTTGGTTACGAAGGCCTTCAGCTTGTATGTGTATGATGCTTTTTGTCTTTCTGTTCTTCTTTTTCCTTCAATTTTTCTACAGAGCCTAGTCTTTTCAAGTTCATTTTTTGTTACTTCATACTCAACTTCATATTCAACTGTCCCTCCTTGATTGTTTTCATCAATGAGTGCTTCGTTCTTGACAGTTGTAACATCCAAGCTGCTCTCATCAACCTTTTATAAAACAATTTTTTCTGTGGCTTCTTATTTCTTTTTCATGTTGTTGGTGGATGCCATATAAGAGGAATGACCATGTATAGAATTTAGGAATTCTTATAGTTGTGTTCATGTAGATGACTCTGTTCTTCTTGTTAAACGTGTCTTAAGCTATTGCAGTACATTATTTTTTATTTGTGTCTCACATCTTGCATCTTGATGATATCAAGAATCCTATATATTTGAACTGATATGTTTGTTTGATATTTTAGCCTTTTTAGCGGATGTTACATATTTATAGATGAGTATATACAACGTTATTGAGCGATTTCCTTTACAAAAGTACGAGCTAATAGCCGTACCATATCCATGCTTGAGTGAGGACATTTTTTATTGAAAAAAAAAACATTAAAAATTTGTGGTAATATAGGAAACTGCTTAATTCTATACTTAATTCAAGCTATTCTAAGATGCCTTACCCACTTTTAAAAAGGCTTTAAAAATTCAGTAATTAAAATATTAAGAGGAGCACTCCCTTACAGAATTTTTTTTACTTGTAATTGCATGATAATGAGCGTTCAAAAGCATTTGAATGAGTATGAGGTTTTACAAAGCTGACTAACTATTCTAAGTTCTAGTCACATTTCTAACAAAACAATAAAATATAAAATTTGCTTACCACTTTTCAGAAACCGGTTTTAGAAAAGGCATTTCTTTAGATGATGTGTATCAACTCATGTTATTACTTGACCTGTATTTTTTAATTTTCTACTTTTTATCTTTACTTTTACTTGTTGATTTTAGTGGTAACAGTTATATTTTTTTGTTCATTTGCCTATTGTGTCTATTTTTGTGATTTGTCATTTTTTCATCAAACTTTTAGATACGTATCTTTTTCTTCAGACTCGGTTTGAACTTACTTTCCTTGTATTTAGAAGTGGGATGATTTATCGACTACTTATAAAATCATATTAAAACGTATCACCTGTTGATCTTAATAATTATTATTTATTAAGAATGCTAAGTATCCCCTATCGTCCATGCAGCTTATATAATGAAACTGACCATCGCTTCAGTGGTGTCAATTTTGTCAAGCTTGCCCTTCGCAATTGTGGTGGTCACCAGAGCTGCTTGTAGCTCATTCAGCATCATGGGGATGTCGTTTGTGTACTTGGCTTCTCCTGTCACCTGAATAATAATAATAATAATAATAATAATAATAATAATAATAATAATAATAATAATAATAATAATAATAATAATAATAATGATAATAGTAATAATAACAATAATAACAATAATAAGTAGTAGTAGTAGTAGTAGTAGTAGTAGTAGTAGTAGTAGTAGTAGTAGTAGTAGTAGTAGTAGTAGTAGTAGTAGTAGTAGTAGTAGTAGTCGTAGTAGTAGTAGTAGTAGCAGCAGTAGCAGTGGTGGTGGTGGTAGTAGTAGTAGTAGTAGTAGTAGTAGTAGTAGTAGTAGTAGTAGTAGTAGTAGTAGTAGTAGTAGTAGTAGTAGTAGTAGTAGTAGTAGTAGTAGTAGTAGTAGTAGTAGTATGTCAATAGTATTTATCTTGAGACAAGATTTCAACGAAATTCGGCTGGTACTGCATGTCATTGTATAAGACAGTGGTAGAGAATGAATGCCAAAACAAAGGAATAGCCTCAGAAATTAAAGTTGCAGAGGACATTCGTTGCGACTTTACATTGAAACCGATGGAAAAAATACAACGCTGTATTTTATTGTTATTCATTCTCCCCCAACCACTATCCATTCGTTCTCCACTCTTGGATACTTATGGCAACTTTTCCAGACCTCTCTCTTTAAAACTAAATGTGTCTTTGCCACATATCTACCTGGAACGGGGCTGTCTTCTTGGGCAAACCCTTTCCCATGGGCAGCTTGTCCTGTTTTTCTTGATATGTTTGTAGGCCAGAGGACAGAGGTCGCTCCAAGCTCAGCGCGCCAGACTGAAGGCTGAATTTCATTGGCTGAAACACCTCAAGCAGTGTCTGCGAGAACAGTGCGGCGCAAAAGACTAATTAAGTTGAGAACAAAATATCTGAATAAGACCAAAAATAAAAAAAGAAAACTTTTTGTGAAGATTCCAGCAGATTGTATGGATACTTGTTGGAAAGCAATATATTCATATTATTGGTTTTTTTTCATTGCTCCGTTATCTCTCTCTAATAGAAGCTCAAAATAATCAGTATGGTTAAGTTTTTCAAAAGTGAATTTTAAAGTTGCCACAGCTAAACAGGCTGTAAAATTAGTGGAGCGACCCATTACTTTACCTTTGTCAGAGTCAAGAAGCACTTAAAAACAGTCACTGGGATTCACGCTCTTTCCATTTGACTTTTCAATAGTGCTCCTTAAAACAATAGTTACCGCTCACTTTAAGTATCAGATAATCAACTATAGGAATGTCATGTTATTTTGAGTATTGCTAATTGATATTCACAGCCCTCTTAAGAAGAATCATGGACAAGGGGATCATTCTGAGGTCCTTAAACTGAACTTCAGTTAACATAGCCTCGGCCTCAGAGCTCTAAGGAACTTGCTTGAATTAAGTTTATAGATACAACTGGGAGTTATCTATTCTTTTTTAGTGAGAATTTCTTTTAAAGGCCATCATTCTCGTGGAGAAAATAGTCAATTAGTTTATATTTTAAACATGCAGTCAGTAAGCATATAAATTTGAAAATCATCTCATATGAATCATCTTTTTCCAACGTATGTAACTCCCTTTATTCTCTGAGAACACTTTCACTAGAGCTCATGTCATCAGGGAATGCCGCTCATGCTTCTTACCTTGTAGAGAAGATTGACAGACAGCTGTCGCCTGTACTGAGGGGATCCGCCAACTTCTAGAGTTTCTGGCTGCAGCTCGTCAAACATGATCTTCAGGGCAGCTGGAATAGAGGAAAAAACGGGATCACATTTACTAGTCTTCAATCTAAGGCCAGAAATATTGGAGCAGTAATGTTATAGAGAGTGTAGTATACCGTTTGAAAGACTTATACTTTGAGATACTTAAGAGAGATCATTTGTCTACGCCATTCTTATGTCCCTAATAAGAGATGGTATTTTTTTTTCGCCAGGTCAGTAATGTAAGCGAAAAATTAAATTTCCCTCTCTCTCTCTCTCTCTCTCTCTCTCTCTCTCTCTCTCTCTCTCTCTCTCTCTCTCTCTCTCTCTCTCTCTCTCTCTCTCTCTCTCTCTCTCTCTCTCTCTCTCCCTTGTTCTCTCTCTCTTGCTCTCTCTTTTTCTCTCTCTCTATCTATCTCTCTCAGTTGGTCAATCTTTTTTTTTCTCCCTATCTCTCCCTCATCTTCCTCTATTTCCATAGAAATGTTGCTGTTCCCCATTATCTCCTTTGTGTCGTATTATCTTCGAAAGCAAAAAGATTCAATACCTTTCACAACTTCGTCATCCAGAGTTTTCTTCTCCAGGAAAGCCTCAGTTTTCAAAGCATGGACCTGTTGGAAAATGTCGACAATCATGATTATGTCCAGTCTCTTCAATATGTCACCTTTAATTTTACTATACAAGTTGCTGTGAATAAGCTTAAATGCGTTATTTTATCTTTTTTTTGCTCTTTAGTAAGTTGCTTAAGTTTTCTTTCGTATTTTTCTTTCTTTCAAAGAATTCGAGCCATTTTAAAGTTGTTGTTTTTTTTAATTCATTTCTTTTTTTTTTCAATCCATTCAAAAAAAGTTGTGATTGAAAAAGATAATACCAGCTGTAGACTTTTTTTTTTTTTTTCACAAATTTTAGTAATGCATTAAGATTATAGCAGTGGCAACTATGAAACATGAAAATCTAGAAGTGCACCAAACGGTAAAAGTTTCAAAAGGTTAGTTTAAGCGTAATTTCATCCCTCCATTTTTTTTAATTATCTTAGAAGAATCACGCAAGTATATTATAAAGTTAATTTATAAAACATTCAAATATGTGAACAATCTGTGCTTTCTAAAACAAGGAGCTTGCGATCCTTATAAGGTTATACATACTATTTAAAAAGATTACAACGGTTACTTTGTCCGAATTAGCACTTACCGTTTCAGCATTGATACCTCCCAACACAATGTTGGGTCTTGATGTTATCTTCCTCTGGTTCACGGGAATCTTGAAGGCAGCATTGATGTAGGCATGGGCGTTCTAGGAAAGGATTAGTTACTATAGTTAACGTTTGGAACATTGAAGTTCTTCTCATCAAAGCAAGCAATATTATTTTTCCAACCAGTCACACAACTAGATCTAGGCTATGCGATACTATTAAAAATAACGGGTTTGCTAGGGGTTTCATTTACATTTGAAAACGCATTTTTGCACGCAAAGAATTCTGAAGCAGTAAGTTGAAAGATGTAACGATCTTCGCCGCGACCTATAATAATAAATCTTTTCTTCATTTTGTCATACTGTTCTCTATATGCGTTGATGGCGTCAGTTTTAACCCAAGGTTTGTACAAATTTTTTTTTGTGTGTGTATTTTTTTCCTAAATATATTTGCTAAATTTTGAGTTTTCTCACACGAACCTTTGGCATTTAAAAAGCAGGATGATGTAAGAACTTCTGTCTGTTTTTGGACAAGAGAAAATTATAAGAAAACCTTTGAGGACACAGAGCAATTTTAAACTTGCTGTAACTAGAGGTCACTCACTTGCCACCTTGGGGTGATTTTGAAGGACCTGTAGTGGTCTTGGGAGGTCCAGCTGGGGACCTCAATAGCGGTGACAACCTTCAGCTTCATGTCCACTTTACGCAAGAATTCCATCAGGGTGTGTTTGGTGATTCTATTAGTTTTGGAGTCTACAAATAAAAATATGCGAGAAAATGAAAAAAGATTTTTTTTCTAGAGGATGATTTTGGCTATCGAGGGAGGGAAGCAAATAAATTATCAGGTAATGATTGAAGTACACAGAGGTCAATTAGGAATAAAAGAAAATATTTTTTATGTCCATGGTCGAAACTTTTCACTTTGAAAATATCGCCTCTTTATTACAACATTTATATCTTTTTATTTTTTTTTTACCATTTGACAAACAATAGTTGTTGAAAAAAAGGATATATGAAGCAAGTTATATAAGTTGGGGGAAAATGATAACTCTCTCTCTCTCTCTCTCTCTCTCTCTCTCTCTCTCTCTCTCTCTCTCTCTCTCTCTCTCTCTCTCTTTCTCTATTATCTATGTATCTTTCTTTGTTTCTCCTCTGGAATTTTATGTAGAATTTTTAAACAAAATTTGCATTTGCTTTCTTATGAATAAAGTCATTGTAACTCCTCAAAATACATCAGGCAGAACTGCTAACTCACCATAAATGTCAACCTTGGCCCCAATAGCCTCTAGCATGGTGAACAGGTCAGAAGGAAACCAGGGGTGGGCGTGTTTGATCATCAGGTTTCCTGCCATGGAGCCAGCCTAGACAAGCAAGAGTTTAAAGCTCGTAATTCATACAGTTTGCCTGAAAGGCTTTACATAAGTCACAGTTGATAGCGATTACAGATTTTACTCATTAATATCAATCAATAAATTGTTAAGTTTGTTATTGGCAAGATTTGAGCCCTAAAGAATCAGGTGAATCTCAAACCATATTAGTGAATAACATTTCATTCAACATAATGATATTGTTTCCGCTTTGCTGTATTACGCTTTAGTTTGTAGAAGACGAGTACACCTTAAAAGTAGGCTTTCATAGCTGAAAATTGCAACTTGAAGATTTCAATCTAACAACTGGAGATATAAAATGGTATGGTGTTATGCTGCAGTTATCATCTTGAGAATCAACTTATCGAATATATCAAAGGAAACGTTTTTGTTATTAAAAGAAATTCCTTGCACTACTACTCGATTAAAAAAATAAATCAAATAGATCCATCGTTTTAGTAGATATTTTAGCACAGTCCTAGTTTTACACTCTGTGACCTCTCTCTCTCTCTCTCTCTCTCTCTCTCTCTCTCTCTCTCTCTCTCTCTCTCTCTCTCTCTCTCTCTCTCTTTCTATCTCTATCTAGAAGTTATAGTAACACCAAAGAAGAACAGCGTCAGAAAATGAATTATGTTATCTCAAGTTAGTCAGGCGAAGTCACTAGAAACTTTGCCAGCAGTTAACAGGTGCGCTAACCTCAATAGGTCCAGTACTACTTCAACACTTACATTCCTGACCAGGACGCTGGCCAACACGTTCAGATGACGGACAACTCTGGGGAAGTAGTGGAAGCCTGGTTTCTCTCCATACTCGATCAGTCTCTTCCTGAACTTGCCAATGGTGGTGCCTGCCCCAAACACGAGGCTTGTCTTGTTGTTCTATTAGTTGGAATGAAATGTTTTTGGATCACATGCAGTTGTGAGACTTTAATGTTCTTCAAGAAAAAAAAAAAAGATAGCCTTGGCTTTGGTATGAAGGTTTCTATGTAGCTTAGATTTTATAATATTTTTTTTCTGATTAATCTAAAAAAAAAAACCTCAACGCTGCGAAATGAAACAAAATATCAAAATAAATATGTCAAAAAAAAAACCAAAAAAAAAAACAAAAAAACAACAACCCCACATTCAACAATTCTGTCGCTTGTAGTTTCCATTTTCTATTAACCATACGCAAATTAAGTGCAACACTGAAGAGTATGCCACTTATGTTTGATGTCAACTAAACTTTAAAAAATTAAACTTCAGAGATGCATTTTAAAATTCATGATTTGTTTTCTTTTCGATTAACAATATTCATATTTAAATTTGCTTCATCTCCTTTGGTATTTGAGGCACTAACCTTAAATTCATGCAGTTCCTTCACAGACCTGATGTCAATGTACACTTCAAAGGGTCCTTCATACTTGAAAATACCTGCAGTCAGAGAAAATCACTCGTAATTTTTTGCATTTAAAAATTGAAATAAAGTTGCGACTAGCAGATGATTTCAAACTTTAATTTACACACTCTTTCTGGACAGAATTTAGAAAGGTTTCTTTTTTACATTTTGAAGTATGTCTTTGTTTAGAGCTAAATCGACAGTTCCAATCACATTTTAGCTGGAACAAAATAAGAATCTCCTTTAAAACAAGACTAGCTGATTAGTGACTTCCTAAGGCTTGATTTGAGTAATGTGAAAGTGAAGATAAAAAACGAAGGCTATACAGAGAGTTTTGGAGAAAGTTACTTTTATTATTATTATTATTACTATCATTATTATTACTATTATTATTATTATTATTATCATTATTATTACTATTATTATTATTATTATCATTATTATTATTATTATTATTATTATTATTATTATTATTATTATTATTATTATTATTATTATTATTATTATTATTATTATTATCATTTTAGTTGGAACAAAATAAAAATCTCCTTTAAAACAAGACTAGCTGATTAGTGACTTCCTAAGGCTTGATTTGAGGAATCTGAGAGTGAAGATAAAAAACGAAGGCTATACAGAGAGTTTTGGAGAAAGTTACTTTTATTATTATTATTATTATTATTATTATTATTATTATTATTATTATTATTATTATTATTATTATTATTATTATTATTATTATTATTATTATTATTATTATTATTATTATTATTATTATTATTATTTCCATTTGGCTCTAAATATATACCTCCTTTTTTTCCAACGTCCCACTATTCCCTTATAGCTATCGGTTTCTAATAAGGCTCTTTCCTACTATGTGAGGCATGCAAACTGTGTCATCTTAGAAATTATCACTTGTGCGCCAGCTTTTAAAGGCAGTTGCATTGATTGACATCAAATGCCACCTTAATGTCTCTAGAGGTTTAGACTTTTCTTTTTTAAAACTATTTAAGGAAGAATACAAATAAGTTTCTTGTTAAAAAGAAGCAGATACTGGTTCAAAATTACCAATTTTACTGTTTAAAAATTCGACAATTGAAATTGATATTCATCGAGGACAAAAAGAAAGCACAGCGTGGAAGAAGAAAACGACTGGCGTGTACTTGGTTTTGCAGTAAAATACTGTATGTCTAACATTACCCCCTTTCTTTCTTTGGAAACTGTATAGAGAAAATATTTAACACTATTATTTGTGACAAGGTGGACTCATAAAAAATTCTCAATATACCCTTGGACTGTTGCTCAACTTATCAGAAGAAGTATCCATCATTATGAATTTATTCTTTTCAATCTATATTTATAAGTTTAAATTACTCTAAAAACTAACCGCCCAATTCCTAACCATAACTATATTACACATCATTCATTTCAAGTGAAATACCAAACTAGGTTTTCATTTCGTTTTGTTTTTTCTTCAATCTTCGCGCATTACCTGAGGCTGTGTTACCAAACACCATTTTGATCGAGTGTGTCTTGTGTTGATGCAAAACCTTGCCCAGGTCCTTTAGCGTCAGCGGGCGATACCAGCGGCTTTCTTTCAAGTCAAGATCTAAAGCTGTTGGCGCTGCGCTCTTGGGATCGACAGTTGCTTTTGCAAGCGACCTTGGGCACGGATGGCTCCTGCCGCCGGCAGTCTGAGAGTGGCAAGGTTCTCCCGTCTTGGGACACAAGTTTTTGTTGAGGTCCTAGCGTCAAAACAAACAAGTGGTAAAGAGTTTGGAAATGTTGAAGAAATTTCTGTCTGTTCCAGTACAGGACAATCGTTTTCAAATCCAAAAGATCCATAGATTCAATGAAGTTGTGCCGGAGTGTTTACGGAGTTCATGAATTCTTCAACATTTTACACAAATTCCTTTGTTTTACACTGTTTATGAAATGAGCGCCAGCTTCAGATTACCTTGTGATACTCATCTCTAGAGTCTGTTTCTCTGCATTGCTTTTCTATGCTTTCAAATATGAGTGATCATTGAAAAACGTTTTAGATCCTTCGAAATGTTTAGTGGGTTAAATAAATTTTCTTGTTCTGTTGAGCTGAGTTTTAAAGGGGTCATATCATCTAATTGGTGAATCTGTTGTCTTTGAGGTGTAGATGCGTTTCGACAGACCCTGCATCAATGTGTCGACTTCATTTAACTAAAATATAAATATTTTTGAATCACTAGAAAATAAAAAAAAACCCTCTTTGTAATCAATTAAAAATTCAAAAGGTATCATTAAATTGTAATTAAACAAAATTTTTGGGAATATCAATGAAGACTAGAAAAAGATGAGGCAGAAGGGGACAATAGTCATCTATAACTAAAAAAAGTTAAGATTCAAACAATTATATTATTTATGAAAAGCGAATCAGACATCAAGAGATCTACCATGATATCCTGTTCCTAGTTCTAGAGTTAATAACGAAGTTAGCAGTTTGTGGAGTCTCATTAATCTAATGTCTAGTTTTGATATGTAATTATGCTCTTTTCTTATGTTTATCACCCATGTAGTTTCGAAGCTAATGTGATTATTTACTTACATTCAGTTAATTCTTCTTAAAAGCTCAAAAGTAACAAGAAACAATAAAACAATCCAGTTTCTCTGAATGATAAGAAAAGGCAAAGTGGAAGGCAAAATTAATCTCCTCCCCAGAGGACTTCAATCACTCATCAATGTTGAGGGATATAGATTTAAATAAGTGTCATCTCCTTATCATTTTCAATTAAACTAAGTTTTCCTGTACAGTTTGACAAAAATTATAAGCACACTGGCGCCTTCGGGCAAATTTAAGGGAATTTATTAGGCAGTAGCAACGCTTTTTCAAGTTATGACTTGGTATGCACAGTCTTAATTAAAGATTACATCTGAAAACTAATAAACCTGTAGCTTTTTTACAACAGTAATCTGAACAATTTTGCGGCTTTTTGCGACAATTTGCAAGACTTCAATTTATCGTATGGAATCATTGTCCTTTAAAAGTTTAAAAAATAGACATGAATATTTTACGGAATGTTTCAATCTGACAGATAACCAAAATCTCTACTCCTCTGCTGTAAGTCTAGTTATAACAGTGTTTGGTAACATTCAAACCAACCTCAATATCGATACACTTCCCAGATGGAGAATCGACTCCGAAGCTCTTCATGGCATCAAGAATGGAGCGGTACCCGGTACACCGACAGATGTGTCCGTCCAGAGACCCCTCGATTTCGCTCATGGTCGGCTTTGGCTGCTGGTGCAGCAGGCTGGCGGGAATCGAGTTATTGTGAAATTTTTGGATCATACGTGGAAAACTTAAACTGCTTTAAACGTAAACTCTTATTAAATGCGTGACTAACTTCAGTCCCGTCCTACAAACGAATTATGGGGTATTAAATTCCCAAGTACTAAAATGTAGCTGGTTGGTAAATATCTTAAAGTTGACCTCACTTCGTTTTTATTTTATTTTTTTTTTAATGTTAGAACACGTCAATACACTTCTGATCAACCATAAACTCAACCTCTCTTTCCCGCTCTCTCTCTCTCTCTCTCTCTCTCTCTCTCTCTCTCTCTCTCTCTCTCTCTCTCTCTCTCTCTCTCTCTCTCTCTCTCTCTCTCTCTCTCTCTCTCTTTATTACTGTTATATTATCAACTAGGAAGGCTAGTCACAAAACATTAAAGATTGACAACATTTTCGCACATTGACGTATGCTAGATAATCTTTGATATTTGTTTTTAATCCATGATTAAGTATAGTACCTGATATTTTAAACGGTTTCTAAAAATAATTACAATCATTTATTCAATAATATTTTATAATTTTATGCCAATCCTATCATATTAAAAAAGAATTCATTAAGCTAATCACGTAGACTTCCGTCGGCTCATACAATTTATTCAGCTAGAAGTGCCTACATGTTTTGACTGTCATAACAAGCCTGGCATTATATATACTCACCCATACATGGACATGACAAAGCCTGGGCTGCAGTAGCCACACTGAGTTCCGCTGTGCTCAACAAGTCTCTCCTGGATGGGGTGGAGCCCATCCTTCTGGCTGCCGATACCTTCAGCAGTGGTGATCTGCCAGCCGTCCACGCTGTACAGGGGACATACACACTGCATGGGGAAAGAGGAAAAAGTGGTTGTTGGGAATTATTTGATTCATATCCTTGTATGAATCAGACAATGGACGAAAATTTTGGTTCCTTTACTCACGAGGTAGGCGTCTTCGTTGATATTTGAAATATATAATTGGTTTGAAAAAAAAAGAGTGAATGTAAATTACAAGAGAGAAGATAAAATTTGTGCCGGCAAAAGCTGTTGGGAATAATTATGTGAATTTTGTAGCGACATATAGGTTGGAACAAAGCAATGAAATGAACTAATACACGGAAATATTATAAAGTATTTGCAGTTTTTATGAGAGATCGTATCGCCCAATCATGTTTTTTTGGTTTCTCACAGAATTGATGCTCATGGTCTCCATGGCCTCGCCATCCAGCGCATGCGTGACGGTCACGGCGCAGCAGCCACATCCGGCCTCCTTGCACATGACCTTTGTTCCAGTCAACCCTGCGACCTCTCGGATATAGTCATTTAGCGTGGTGGTGGCAGGGAACTTGTCCGACACTGGTTATACAATAAAGACCACAAGAAAACTTAATGTAACATAAACAAGCAACTGAAGCAAACGAGCAACAGAGGTGATTACTATTTGTCATAAAAATAATTATTTCTAGCATATCGAACAAACATTTTTATTAATTAAAAAGGTTTATTTTAAGTTGGGTCATTTCTGTATGGGACTCAAAGGCAAATTTTCAGATTTTTTTTTTTAAATCTTAGTACCTTCACATAAAAAGAAGTAACAGAAAATTATTTTCGCAGGAATGACTGGTCGTAAAAACTTTTTACAACTTTTTGCAAAGAACAAGACTGAGATTTTTTTTTAAACTTAAGCTATTTTATTTGTTAAAGATAATCTTCATCTTCTACTGTAATCCTGAAAGAGTTTTAGATCTAGATGTATACTTTATGCTTGAATAAATTATTTCTTAACTCACTATGGCTGCCTAGATTTTGCAATGAAAAGTAATTCATATTCGGATGTCGCAATGTTCAACCAAGAAGTTTAACTGATCTATGCGACATAATTTGTTCAGACTACCATATCTCATGGAATAGATACTTTCAGTTAAAAAAGGGACAAAAAAATTTTTATTTAACAGAATAAAAGCTTTATTAAAATATGAATAACATTTTCTTTAACGTAAAAGAGGCTTTTTTCCGTAAAGAGAATTAATTTTTGGATTCGGGAGAACAGACAAAGAAAAAGGAATATGACAAAAAGTGTGACGCTATCTAAGCTAATATTCCAGTAGTTAATACAATAAAATATTTATGGAGATCACAGGATTAAGATATAATTTACAAAACATAATAATTCTAGTCAACTAAAGAGGATAATAAAAGACTATCGAGGTGAGGGAGTCTCAATCTAGCCAACGATAATCGTAAAATGTGTGCATACCTTATAAGAGTACTGAGAAAGATGATGTGATTTAATCAAAGAGCAAAGACCCATCGGGTTTCACAACTGTCTGTTTCGTTTTAGCAAATTATTGGGTAACAAAATCTATAATTTGCCCGTATATAATCAAAGTTTCTTTCTGCATATAAATTTACTTACAGACTGAGTCTTTTGATTCTAAATCCTGATACCATGTACATCAAAAGATTTACCTTAACATGCAAAAACATCAGTTTAAAAAAAAAAAGCATTCTCAGAGCATAACTTGGAAGCTGTCTTTTCATTTTTTTATCTCTTAAATTCTAAAAAAGTTATATACTTTTCCTACCTGTGTGCTTCTTTCCATTGAGATAGAACTCAATATCCGCATGATCGGCGGGCCTGTAAAGTAGAAATATACATACTTTATTATCAAAGTTAAATTAAATTTTGTTTAGCATTTAGTTAGAGCAGCCAAGTAACTGCTCAATAATTTTATGTCATTTTATCTTATCTCGTGATCTAAGTGCAATCCGTTGGCAAAATGGTCGTGCTATAGGTTTCCACAACTGCAACTAAAAAAATAAATAAACAGCCTTTCTACATAGCGTTTTCCTAATAATAACATCAAAGTATTTTACAAATTATGGCAAACCAATGCCGATCAGGAACTCACAAAAAAGCTATCAGGCGCAGAACATCACAATAACATACTGGCAAGGTTCTCATTTTTTCATATGACCACTGTGAGAAAACGCTTGAACCAATCGTCTCCCAGCGGTACATCGCTCCTGGGCGAGGCAGGACTCAGACTCTGGACGTCATCATACAGACGGTTGTACATCATACAGACGGTTGTACACCATACAGACGGTTGTACACCATACAGACGGTTGTACATCATACAGACGGTTGTACACCATACAGACGGTTGTACATCATACAGACGGTTGTACATCATACAGACGGTTGTACACCATACAGACGGTTGTACATCATACAGACGGTTGTACATCATACAGACGGTTACACACGATAGACTACAACCTTTAGCAAACGAGTCAGCGTTGTGATGGTATTTTCTCACTACTCAAACATAAATAGGTACTCATGGTATAATTTCTTTAATAAGAAAATTGAGGAGATAGACAAACTCGAGTGTACAATGTTCGTATAAAAAAAAATCCCATTGCATTCAAGAACTGTTTACTATATTGCGTTTATTAAGTTATTCTGAAGACCGTGGCCATTATGCTTAACATGATAAGGAAGATAACAATAATGATAATTGCAGCGTCCATATTTTATTAAAGATTTCTTTGAAAAGCATGTTTTGATATTCATATATGTACGGTTGTTAATATTATAACTCTCAAAATCAATATCGTCATCATCATCCTCATCATTGTTATTGTTGTTGTTGTTGTTGCTATAATTATTATTATTATTATTATTATTATTATTATTATTATTATTATTATTATTATTATTATTATTATTATTATTATTATTATTATTATTATTATTATTATTATTATTATTATTATTATTATTATTATTATTATTATTATTATTATTATTATTATTATTCATTTATTTATTTATTTACTTTTTTCTTATTGTAATTTTTCTATTTGTTGTTGTTGGTGGCGAGGATAAAAGGAAGTGGTGAAGATCGATAACGAAGATGAAGTCTTGTCACACAGGTATTTGATGATAAACTTTATTGATAAAAATAACAAGATATCGTTCTGGTTATTTTTCTACTCTTATCCTTAGAGGGAGGAAAAATAGAAGGACGAGACGGGAGAAATTGAGAGAGAGAGGAACAGATAGATAGCGAGCAAGTGAGAGAGAAAGAGAAAGAGAGAGAGAGAGAGAGAGAGAGAGAGAGAGAGAGAGAGAGAGAGAGAGAGAGAGAGATTAGTCATCTAGAAAATATAGTTAGTATCCTAAGAATGAGAGAACTGGAGGCAGAGAGAAAGAGACAGGGAGAAACGAAGAGACAGGGAGAGTCAGAGAGAGAGAGAGAGAGAGAGAGAGAGAGATTAGTCATCTAGAAAATATAGTTAGTATCCTAGGAATGAGAGAACTGGAGGCAGAGAGAAAGAGACAGGGAGAGTCAGAGAGAGAGAGAGAGAAAGAGAGAGAGAGAGAGAGAGAGAGAGAGAGAGAGAGAGAGAGAGAGAGAGAGAGAGAGAGAGAGAGAGAGAGAGAGAGAGAGAGAGAGAGAGAGAGAGGGAATATAAAATGGGTGGTAAGACTGAGAGGAGGATGACAGCTCGTTACAATGTACACATCTCTAGAAATTCATTACATTTTTTTTTTAAACTCTCTGTGATAACTTAAAGGTGGATTATACAAAGATTATACATGCCTTTTAAATTTTATTTAATCTCTGTTTATTCTTAAAAGACATTGTACACCCCACTTCTCGCACATCCCTCCTTCCTATCCCTCTCCTTCCCCCACACTTTTTCCTCCACCACATTCACTTCTACCGCCCTCAAATCATCTTGACTGAAAAAGCAGCTCAACTCAAATTACTTCGCTCTCCACACACACACACAGAAACGCAGAGACAAGCTAACTACAGAGACAAGCAAACTACAGAGACAAGCTAACTACAAATAACCTCCTATAAACTACATCACGCTGTGTTCCACCAGCACTACAGGCCGATGTTAAAGACCTTGCAAGTAAGGCCCGGAGGAGAATCAAGTCACACCCTGCCCGTCCCAGAACCGATCACCTGTCCAATCTGTGTCCAGCTTAAGGCTACTTTATGTGTAACTTGTGTTACTCGTCGTCTGTTTCTCATTTCTGTGCTGAAGAAGCAGTTTTCAATATTAAATACAACTGTTTTACTGAGTTTTTGTCCTAAGTTCAAGTTGGTAACTGTCTTACAATTTATTATTTTAAATTACTTAATCATCTTGGGCAACCCCTGCTATCTCAACTCATCCTGGAACTTGAAGCTATGATCAAGGTTTTCTATATTTGTTTACAGGGAGAGATGTTTCATAGTTACTGAAATATTTCTTTACTCTCAAAATAGTTTTGGTATTGGAAGGCGATAAACTATCGAACTTGTAGAGTGCTGTTAAGGAAAAGAAGCACAACTATTTCTCTATGTTTAGTGGCCTCGAATTCTTACACTGATGAAAAGACTAATTATCGTATTGCAGTCTAGACAGACGAGCCACAGGCCCTAAGTTAAAGGCCAGGAGACTGGGGAGGAAACGAATAAAAATAAAATAATGTAAAAAGTTCATGCTCCGCTACGCTTGAGAAATCGATAAAGAATTCTGACCTCACGGCTACATGACTAGGCACAAATCCAGCCCGGATTACTGTAACGTTTCGTGTCCAAGGCTCACGCAAGACTCAGAATGACGAAGCATCATTGAATATAAACAAATATCACCGCTGCTCTAGATGAAAGTGACACAGCGAACTAGAACGGTGCTGGATTTGTGAATACAGAAAATTTGTTTGGTTTGTCACTCATTTTAGGTTGGCGTGTCAGTATTAGTAGCTGTGTGGCTGAGCTCCTGCCTAGAAAAGCTTTATAACACAAGTTTAAACATGTACTACATCTTTCAAGCTGCCACTTTCAAGACGCCCTGTAAACAGGTCGGTGGGCAAATTAAGACATCTGGAAGAGAATGAGATTTCTCTGAGTTATAATTGGGCCCCATGGACTCTGTCCACTATCCAGAAATCAGGGCATTTAGTTAAAACGTCTTTTGTTGCTATTTTTATGTTAGAAATTCTGTGTGTTACATTCTCAGTAGAGAATAAACCTCTGAGCATTCAGGTTAAACATTGATATTAGAGTTGCTGTTGCTGCTGCTGTCTCAGTAGTTTGCTGCCTGAACGTGAAAGTTTATATTGCCTTTTTTTTGGGGGGGCGGGGGGGGGGGGGGGGGGGGGGGGGGGGGGGGGGGGAAGGGAGACTTCACTAGATCTAGCGAAAGTACGAACAATGGTCTTGCTTTTTTTGGGTCTTCATTTCTTTTTGTTTCTTTTTGTTTATGTTTTCGTTTTTTGGAGAAGTAATCTTGTTTTAATTAATCTCTGGGCTATATCAATAATAACATGATTTATTACCGGTATTGGAAACGTTGTAGGTGATGGGTTAAAGACAGAGGAAAATCGTGTAACCTTCCTTAACTGTTATGGTAAAATAAACCAAGAGCACAGAGTGGTAGGTTTATTCCCTCTGCTCTGTAGCAATTCAAATATAAAAAAAAAAAGAACGAATTTAGTCATAGAGTAAAGGCTCAATTTCATTAACATCGAAATTAATTTTATGCTTTTTATCTTTGATAATTAAAAATATGCAAACTATATTTCTCTTCATCGGTAAGTGCTGTTTCATAATTAAACATTATCACTGCACTATTTCACGATTTTAGTTGAGACATATCTAATGAAAGGAATGTGTGAGTGTGTTTGTGTGTTTGTTTGGTGTGTTTGTGCGTCTGTTTGAGTGTAGGGATAGAGGTGAAGAGTTTAGTAGTAGTAGCGAAGAAGTGCCATAGCACTAATGTTAAGTCGATTGCTGTTTTCGAGGTAAAAAGCGCAATAAGATGACTTACAAATGTCAATCTGATTAACTGAAAAAAGGGAAATGTGTTTAAGAGGAGAAAAATAGGTTAATATATAAAAAAAACTTAATTTAAAACGAAAATTTGATAGAAAAAAAATTAGTTGGTGAATTCAAAAATAACATTTAAAACTCAGAGCGAATTCTGAATACAACAAGGAGCTGTTACTATGGTGCGTACAGATTGGTTTCGAAAATAGGAAGATTTCATTCATCATTATTTTCTCAGAGTCATATCAATGCAAGGTCAGTGATTGGGTAGTGATTTAATTCGTCTCATAATTTCAGCCCTGCACGCATCACTCGAGGTAAGGGTATTGGGTCGGTTTGTCATGTCGCAAACAAGGCCAAAGATTGCCTCCCATTAAAATGACAGCAGCAACCGAGACATTTCGGGCAAAGGACGTCGGGCTGTGATCAAACAAACCACTTTGCCCTCTCTCTTCTCGAATCAAATTTATTTCAGTTTGAAATCTGAGGACATGAAATGCCGTGAGACGAGAGAGTTCCAACGAGTTTGACGTCTCCTGAGTCTATCGTATAACTTTATAATATTATTGGATGAAGTCCCTCTTGGGCTCTATTTGTTTTCCGGAAGAAGTAGAGCGAAGTTCTTTTTTATTTTTTATTTTGTTTTATATATAATTTTGAGGATCGTGCACTATCTCTTCGAATTTTTTTAAGCAGTGGGAGAGGGTGGGCAATTGCCATAAGATCTAACTTGTTTTCTCCCTTTCCTTTTTCTCCTTTTTTTCTCTTCCTTTTTTTTATCATTCCTCTCAATGATATCCTTATTGCACTCATCTTTGAAGTACCAGTGAGACATTCTTATTTCAGTGCTTCGTGATTTAGGTTTAGATCTTTACATACTGAAAAATCAACATCTGGTTTGCTGTTATAAAGTTCACATTGTGGAAGCAAACATGTTGCATACTTTTCATATTTTTTTAACCCATCGTTTAGCAATTCACTAGTGGTTAAATAACGTGAGTAAACTTGTTAAACTCTTAGAAAACCTAGAACGTCTGAGGCAAAAACCGAGATCATTTTGGGTCTCTAAATCATTTTCCCCATGCCAATTATTTCGATTAATCGAAGATACTTCAAAGATAATCGCAGAATTTTATTTAAACGTCTCCAAATTTACTTATATTTAGATTATTAAAAAAAACATAAAATGGTGACTAGGGTCACATCAAAGTTATTCAATGTCTCTTAGGGTCTTGTCCGAGTAGAATATATAAGTTGTAATTGTTTACAGCTTTGCAAAAGTTTTTGACTCCCGATCTTATTAAAAACTGTACAAAAGTGTATTAAGATAGTTTCATCTTTCACGGTTGTTTCCAGTTTTGCCGAATTATAAACCGCCATGTCTGCAACTTTTATTTTAAAGATTAAAACTCTAAACAGTTCTAATCATAGATCTTTCCACTTCAACTTTATCAAGAATTTAATGAATGTAGTTAGCTGTCACTTGTGGCGAGATAAGATAAATCAATCTGTCATGAAAGTTTTGACACTATCTAGCGACGGGTTAAGTGACTGTGGAGTAAAAAAAAAAAAAAAACTAGATAGAGATCTAAAAATAAAGGAAAAGGAATTTATTTATCCATTCTTTACCATTTTGTTTGTTAATTACGCGAAATTTAGAATTATTTTATTATTTTGGAAGGGTGTGTGAACTTTTTTACCTGCGGATGTGTAGAAAAGTTTCATTAAATTGGAATGCTATTTGTCATGACGGAGATTGTTAAACTAAGAACAAGAGTCAAGACCTAGGGGTCTCCTTCGCAGCGCCCTGTCTTGTTTACAAAAGATAAACTCAGACCTTACTTAAGCTGTCTCACCCTTTCCTCTCCAACTTCTCTGCACTGAGCAAAATGTACCAAAGTTCGTAAGGTAAATAATAGTTGGAGCAGTATTTTATAACTTGATTTGGCCTAAAATGCGAGTTATATTGCCTTTCATTTGATTCACCTGTGGGAAGAAAAGTAGACTTTGTAAAAGCGAATTTATACTTCAACAAAGCAAAAAATACTGTTTTCATGAAAATTTTATTCCAGGTATAAAGGACCGTAATAATACTTCACAAAAAAAGTGGTTGCTGTTGCTGCTATTGTTGTTGTTGTTGTTGTTGTTGTTGTTGTTGTTGTTGTTGTTTTATTGATAATGATGTACTTGTTCTTTTTATTACTGTTGTTTCGTTGCCATATTTGCTGTATGTTTTTTGTTTCCTGAATACTCTTTTACTTTTTCTACATGGTTCTATCATAATCTTTCAACTTGTCTCTTCTCTTCTCTTCTCTTCTCTTCTCTTCTCTTCTCTCTCTCTCTCTCTCTCTCTCTCTCTCTCTCTCTCTCTCTCTCTCTCTCTCTCTGTCTCTGTCTCTGTCTCTCTCTGTCTCTCCCTATCTTCTTCACCTTTTTTATTTTATGAGACATTCACTGCATGTAACGCACACGTCGGATAAAAACATTGTGTAGTTGTTTTTTTTTTACATTAAAAACTGATTACATGATGGTCCGCTTTCAAGGTACTTCAAATAAAATACTTGTCCTTCTACACATTCACTGCGAATTTTTCATTATCAGTCCATCCATCTTTGTGTCTATCGTCTACTGACGGCTTTTCCTGATATAAGCTCATTCTTGTCTCTAGCTATTGATTTTATTTTCGGGATAAATATGCATCTTTCAACTTCAAACTACAAATGGGATTTTATCTGAGGTAAAAGCGAATCAAAGTAAAAAAATAACTTAATAAAATTATTTATTGTTCAAAAGTTTTATTTTATTTTACTATTTAAATCCAATAAAACAGTTTAAGAGTCTTTTACTTGAGCAATAGCTAACTTCGCCAACAATTTGTAGGAAGAGGGCGGCAGGAGTTTGATTTGTAAGTTTATTGTTTAAAGCTCCAAATATTAAAAAAAAGCAAAAGAAGGAGCAATAACGACGTACCTCCTGTGGATTTAAAACTGCACGCATTTCTTTTGATTGTTATGGCTTTTTGTCTTTAAAGCACTAAAAATGAAGTAAACTCATATTATTATTTCTATTGCTTATTATAATAAGGAGTTTTTTTTTTACAGGCATAATGATCTTGAGGAACAACTAGGTTCGGTGGAACATAGCAATGAAACATAACAATAATATGTTTTTTTTTTTGTTGTTAAAAATGTTTAGAAACGTCTTACAATGTTTATTTCCGACCCAACTATAAGTGATTTCGTGATGCATCATAGAAATTATGAATATTTTTTTCTGTTTTAATATTGTACTTTAAAACCTCGCTCTTATTAATAATCTGGCACTTTTGACCTTAAACAAGTAGTTAGAATTTAAGATCTGAATATACCAGATCACAGTTTCAAATCCTGAGTGCAGATATGACGTTTGCTGAGAGCGCCTTCCAAAAAATAAAATGACATTTTTAAAACCTATGATTACACACATAATGAATTACTGAAACTCGGTTTGCATTTGGTTTAGTACTGTTAGCTTCTTTTGGGAAAATAATATATATCTATGGTGTCATATTACTAAATAGAAAGCATGTAACTTTTCGTTTCACCATTTCAAATGAACCAGATTTTAGAATTCACGCATTAGATAGATTGATATTCAGAAAATGTATTTATCAGCATTGCCTAGGTGACAACTCATTCACTTTGTTTACCCATTTTGCCCATTAGATAATTCTTTTCATCATTTCAGTTTATCTAGTTATTATTTCTTCGTCTTGGTAAACGTGTAGCTGAGATTATAGACATTATTCAAGTAATAATAATTGCAGAATCAACTAACAATAAAACAGAAAGCTGCCCAAGAATTATCTTTATTGTTCCAAAAGTTTGAAAAAATGAATGTCCATAATTGAGAGTCTGCAAATACTAATACTTAACAATTCTTTCAAAACCCAGGAACACTATGTGATTGATACAGCAATAATTCAACATCAGCAATCAGTCTATTGAGCTCCTGCAGACTGTCACTTTCTATCTGATATTAAGTTCAGGCCTGGTTCTGAACTGTCATAAGAAAGTTAAGGCTTGTTTTTAATATCGTATCTCAAACCGTACATCCCCATTGCTTTGAAATTCGAACATATAAAAGTAATCGGTAACAAAGAATGTTGATAATTTTATTTTACTTTTAATGTAACTTATAACTAGATTTAGCTTTTTTCGATATATATTTTTCAGGTTTGCTGCGGGTGTGGCTGTGATAATTTACAATGATTTAAGGGACAGACCTGTAGAAATAACAAGGACAATTTTTCAAATTTTCTAAATTTCATAAATGACAATTATTCGTTGATATTAAACTCAAACTAGGGTCAGAATAAAGGGTTTTCTTTACTCTTAGTACCTTCTCAATCCTGTTTACTGTTGAAATTTTATGGAACTTTATATCTATTTACATTGTAACAAGGGCAAAAATCTTTTCTTATGTTTTAGCTTTTTTTCCAAACCAATTTGTTGGCTTTATTTGCAAACAGCCAAGTCAATGGGTGCTTCGAAAATTTTTTTTCGAAAAATTATGTATTAAAATTGAAATTTAGTTTTTATACAGTATGTTTAATATGGGTTTGATAAAGAAATTAAAAATTAAAAGAGAAACATTTTACTTCAGCGTTAGGGAAACCTACTTTTAACTATTACCAAGTTTTCAAAAACCTTTAAAGTCCATAATGAACGCCTATCTTGCTATTGGGTTGTAGTTGCACGCGACGAATTGCTTCTCGTTTTAAATTAGATAGAATGTTTTTCATTCTCTCAATAGCATTTTGTTTATTTTCTATTCCGGAAAGCCTCTTGCGTTCCCTCTTCTATTTGATGTCACTTATTCTTCTTATCTCTGTCTGTCTGATTTCTCTCTCTCTCTCTCTCTCTCTCTCTCTCTCTCTCTCTCTCTCTCTCTCTCTCTCTCTATCTCTCTTTCTCTCTCTGCCTCTCTCTCTCTGCCTCTCTCTCTGCCTCTCTCTCTCTCTCTCTCTCTCTCTCTCTCTCTCTCTCTCTCTCTCTCTCTCTCTCTCTCTCTCTCTCTCTCTTTCTTTCTTTTGATCTATTATCCTCGGCAATATTTTATTCTATACCTACGTCTAGCAGACCTAAAAAATTTTGAATGAAGTAAGAAAAAACATAATGTTTCTAACAATTTCACAAGAGCTGAAAACTAGTCTATCATTTCAAAGTGTTTTAATGAGCCATTGCAATTTTTTTTTTAAATTGAAGAGCCCAGAAAAAAAATGCATGGTTTGATCATGGCAAAAACAAGTTACAACTCACCTGGACATAAGTTATTGCCTATCTCCAAGGATATTCTAGCTACTCTTCTATTATTGATTTCACTTACCTTGAGAATGCTGCTTTTGGCATGCTGCTTTCAAACTATAGTTTCAAAAAAAACTATAATATCAAGTTCACGACGTCAGCTGAGACAGGGCCTGCTGAAACTCAGGGCAGCCTTTACTGTTCCGTCATAGATTTGTGATGCTCACAATCTCTAGTTTAGCCCTTTTCTCCTTAATATTTCACTATTTCAGTACTTGCACTTCCGCATAGAGCTCAGCGCTAAAACTAGGTGTGAACAATGGCTTTTATTTCTGATGGAAGAACTTTGGTACAGTTTATGAACAAAAGACCTCACGCCTAGGAACAAGCTGAAACTGCAGATGGACTGAGTAAAAGCTTTGATTCACAGTAAAGTTAAATCTGAAAAGTACATTATCTGTATTGTCGATTTAAGTTCGGAATCAACTGCCTAATAATCGAAAGTCATCTTTGTAATGGTCTTGGAAAAATAAATTTTGGTATGAAGATTTTATCCAGAACATGAAAACAAGTCAGAACTGAGGGCTTTTGATAAAATCTGGAACGAAAATTTACAGTTCCTGAATCTTGTATTATCAAAGCATGGTCTATTATTTTCCTTTCTTACCATTTTTGTATCACTTTCACGCATCGCTTCTCTACCGTGAAGCGGGTGCATTGAATGCAGCATAGAGTCTATGAGGAGGCGTGCTTGAGAAACACAGGTATTGAGACGGCCATGCGCACAAACAGAAGCAGCTCTCTATAGAGTGAAACGTAAAAGAAAAAGACAAACAAGAAGATAATAAATGAGAAGATAGAATGGAAGAAAAAAAATTAAAAATGAGATGCAGATGAAAAAAAAGGATATATAAAAAAAGGCAAACAAGGAAAAATACAAGCAATATGAATATAAGAAACAAAAAAAATAAGACATAAAGATTAAAGAGGAATCTGGAGACTAAATAGCTTTGAGCCCCCTATATATTTTAATTTCCAGTTTACAATGAGATATACATGGAATTTTTTTTCATTCATTTTTTGTGTTAGTTTTGTTCCTTTATTTCATAATTACATTAAAAATGCTTTTTTTTTATTTGTTTATGTTTTTTGTTTCTGAGGTGTTTTCTCTCTCTCTCTCTCTCTCTCTCTCTCTCTCTCTCTCTCTCTCTCTCTCTCTCTCTCTCTCTCTCTCTCTCTCTCTCTCTCTGTTTCTTTTTCGTTTTTTGTGTTAGTCTTGTCGCTTTATTTCATAGGTATATTATATTTATAAATATATTTGTTATGTTTTTAGTTTTTGTTTTTGTTTCTCAAGTGTTTTTTTTCCTCCCCTCTCTCTCTATCTCTCTCTCTCTTTTTATCTCTCTCTATCTATCTATCTATCTGTTTATCTATCTGTCTGTCTGTCTGTCTGTCTGTCTGTCTCCCCCCATCTCTCTCTCTCTCTCTCTCTCTCTCTCTCTCTCTCTCTCTCTCTCTCTCTCTCTCTCTCTCTCTCTCTCTCTCTCTCTTCCTGATCTTTTCTATAATCATCAACACATAGGCAGTCTATGTCTGTCTATGACGTAAATAGCTCATTCTCTCGACCTCTTATCAGAGCCTTGAGAACCGTCATTATCATGCCACCCCTTAATCGTCCTTACATGATAATGAGTGATTAAAAGGATTTATATATAGGTTGTGATTCTACAAAATTAGTCATGTACTCTTATTTACCTACTACATATACAAGAAGAGCAGCTCTGATGTAGTTGGTTATTTTTTTTTTTTTTTTTTTTTAGTTGTTTCCTATGACTGTTAATGGCGCAAAAGATTTAGCGATCTTTCTCCAGGCTTATTGGGGAATAAAATGAATGATTGTGCTCTGTCATCGTGAAAAGAAAGCAAAAAAAAAGAACTTGAGAAATGGCCCGAAGATCGGTGTTGAAAAGCAGGGTCGTGGCAGTGTTCACTATATTAGAGGGAGGATCGTAAACATGACAGATTTTAAAATAGGCCAAGTACACATACTGCCCTTTATTCCAAAAGCCTAGCCTACTCCTGTAAGTCGATCATGGAAGAATGAGACTGCAAAATTATTGACCTTCAACAGTCTAAGTGGTTCAGACGAAAAATATGAAAATACACTATATTAATTTAGGAATAGCAGACCTCTTGCAGTACAAAAGTAAAGGCATGTTGAGAATAATGATAATGGTTACTGATAGAGTGACAGCTCCATATGTCATGGTTTGATGAATAGGTGTCCAACTCAAGCATCTCTTCAGCAGATAAGCAATGTATCAGAATATTTTTTTCATTTTTTATTTCTTAAGGGCAAGTCACTGTAAAGGGGATAGCTGCTTTTTGATCGAACAGTATCGAGATTTTCTTCATTAAATAGCATCTCATCCATCATATTCCAGCATGTAAATTCCTTTATAGTTTGGGAAGAAAGAGTGTTTCTTAGACTCATTTCAGTATTTCTTTTAGTCTCGTTGTCAGCTCGCGTGCAAACAAACAGTAAAATTTCAAGTCTACTTCATAATTCTTGAATTTAAAAATGAATAAATGAAACATATACTGCTTATTATCTGATTTAACGTTCATTTATAAAAGAATAAAAGAAACCAACAAGGATTGTTCAATCACTTTATTTCAACATAAATTTCCCAACGGGTGATGCATATAAAATTTAAAAAAAAAATGACTTGGAAACCAAAAAGTGTGGGCGTACCTTTATTGTATTTTCCTCTCATGAGCCGTGCATTGTGGGCAATCTTTGGTCCAGAAACAACAAATCGAGCGTAAAAGATAAAGACTCAAATAAAAAGATAATAACAGTGGGAAAATGATATCGTAGCTGATAGCCAAAACAAATCCAGCAAACCAAGTGGTTTCTATGTCTGTTGGCCGCGCAATTCACAAGAAAAAAAAAATTATTTTTAAACTTTTCGATGATTTTCAGATTAAACGTGCAGTGTTGCCTCTGATTAAACAGTTTCTTTACAGAAGTCATTCTTCGGATGCAAGGGAATATTGTTGTTAATAGTGTCACTTTTTCCGAATTAAAAAAAAAAATCCCTCCCCACAAACCCCCCCCCCCCCCCCCAACTAAATCTTGTTATAATCTCAAGTAGGCCTGTAAAAAGACAAGCCTAAATGCGCCTGTTTATTGAATACGAAAGTGAAAAAAAAAGAATTTGAAAGTTACCACCCCCCTCCCTCCCTATTTCACCCAACTTTATTTCTTTTGCAGACATGCCGATACTTGGACATAATTTGTATTATCGAGGTTCAGGCGTTGGAGGTCTGAGTTTTTGTGAAAGAAGTGAGGAGGAGACGTCAAGTTTTATAACCTAGTAGCTCCGTGAACATGTCAAGCGTGGTATTCCATCCATTTCCGGCTTACTGATAAAGTGGTTACAAAAGGTATACAAGTACCCTTGAAATTCAGTAAACAATGAGAAAATAATTTGACGTCTTTCTCTTCCCGATAACAACACTTGTGCTTTGTAATTATGAAATCCATCGGGAAAAAAAAAAAAAGAGAGACATGCTGGCTGCACCAAATAACCCTGCAGCAGTCTGTATGGGCGAAAAGAGCGTTGCTATCATGGCAGAAGTTCATAATGACAATAATTCTTGTGACAGTTAACCTGTTTTATTGAAAAGACAGTACAGTTTTTTATGTTCACCATGATGTTCAGAAATGGTGCGGCCTGCGTAATTTCTCCTCGAATTCAGCGGCACTCACAGCCTGACATGACGTCATACCATCTACCCTCGGTTCAGCATATTATGACTTTGATACTAAACGACTGCTTGCCCAGGCCTAGCATGAAGAATGATTATTGCAATAATTAATGTCAAATCATTATGGTTATATTTTGTAAACATCCTGCTTGGCTGGGATTTTGTCTAGTCTCTCTATCCGATATGAAAACTTATCTTTTAGATTGCAAAGTCATTAAAGAGTGCATGAGACAACCAAACTCAACTTCACAGATCTCCTCTCAACTCTTTTATTATTTCACCAATTATCCGAAAATCTTTTGCTTCGCTTCATCAAGTTTAAAGTGTTTAAGATTTCTTTTTCTAACACAAGGAATTTAAGACTTAAGAGTCTGTGTTTGTAATGGAGTATCTCCATGGTTCTCAGTCCCTCTACTGCAACTAGAAAAAATATGTTGGAAAAAAAAACAGATAACAAATAAATTAGACGTGAAATACTAAGCAAGGTAAAGAGGTAGAGGCTGAGATCGATATACAGCTGCTGGACTTACCAGGGGTTACAATGCGTTAATAAATGCACCATGACAATAAAAAAAAACCCACACAGCTTTGTTTTATTCCGATTCCTTCATTTAAACTTGGCGAAATAAGATTGAAGCATCTGCTTTTAAAATATGATAAAGTTTCATTCGTCCTTATGTTGTGTCGTTATTTGCAAAGGAAACATTTTTTTTGGGACAAATAGAGGCCTACACTTTATTATGATCGAATTATTTTATGGCATTATTCTCGAACGAAAGGAATTTTAATACATAATAACTATTGTATGATAATATTATTTGATTTCAAATCTCATTATTGGTCGAACCGACCAATTAGCTTCACCCAATGATGTTTTTCTGTCGTATTTTCTGCACACCTGCCGGTAATTAGTCGTTTCTCTGTGATAGATCTAGATCTGAATATTGCAAATCTGGACGGGTTTAAACCTTGTATAAATACACATTAATGTTCTGAAAACAAGCTTAAACACTTGTCCGTGTGGTTCCTCTACTGACAAAAATACCGAAGTAAATCTGGACGGGTTTAAACCTTGTATAAATACACATTAATGTTCTGAAAACAAAGCTTAAACACTTTTCCGTGTGGTTCCTCTACTGACATAACTACCCATGAGGATTATTTATCACATAATGAATAAAGATAGATTTACTGATGTTTGTTCAAATTTTTCATTTCAATTTTCTCAGTTTAATACACCAGATTGTTTCTATTTCGGCAACAACTTATTTCTTGAATTTTCTGATCCAGTTTGAATCAGCACAAAAATTGCAATCAAAATCTAATGAAGATTTTTTTTTTTTTTTTTTTAATCGTGCTAAATTATAGAAGTGTCTCTGTGAGGTCACCCAAGCACAACTAGCAAAGATCAAACCATGTAAGCAAATTACAGTATTAGCTAATCTTATATCTATGCGAAATTCTTATTCGTCTGGAGTTATATTTATCTTTGCTTTTGAACCTCTAATCTTTAGATCTTTTAAAGATATTCACTTCATCTGTTGGTTTATCGTTATGAAATACGTGCAAGGAAAACGTTCAGCTTGCTGTAGCTTATTGGCAGGTTGAGGACAGTTTTTATAGTGGACATTATATTCTAATACATTTTCATGCACCGCTATGTGAATGAGGTGTTGATTTTGCAAGTATGATTATATGTTTAAAACATGCTGTGGTAATTTTTTTTTATTTCATCATTCCTCACAATGCTTTTTTGTTTTGTTTTCTTTCATTGGGTTTTTATCTTATTGCATTTATTAAAAAAAAACATTTTTTTTAATTAATTAGGTCTGAGTTTGTTTTTTTGTTTTTTTAACTTCAAGAATATTCATGTGTAATATAAAGGTATAAGGGCATCTTTTAACGATACCTGCCCTCTGTTTACTTTTATATATCGATATTTAAAGTAGAGAATCTCCTGCCTATCTAATTAATGTTGCAAATCCACCCTATGAACAAGGAGAGCGAATCTCCTGCTTATCTAATTATTCGTGTAAACACACACTTTGCTCTGTGTAAATATTCCCAATTCTTAAAGACTATTAAATATAGACTGGTTTTAAGTTTGTTCTGAAATCATTACAATTCCACGTGTACCTCCATTTTTTGAGAGCATGTAACTTAACAGCTTGCAAAAACAAACATTGATTTTGTTTTTTTTTAAATAACTCAAGAGAACGTAGGAGCAGTTTACAGTTAAACGTTTTGGGGCCAATGTGCACAGCTGAAAATGTCTCTTGACATTATGCGAGTGAGAGGCATGAAGAAAACGTTGATTTAGTAGAAGTAACAGCAGCAGCAGTAGCAGTAGTAGTAGTAGTAGTAGTAGTAGTAGTAGTAGTAGTAGTAGTAGTAGTAGTAGTAGTAGTAGTAGTAGTAGTAGCAGTATTAGCAGTAATAGCAGCAGCAGCAGCAGCAATAAAGGTAGTAGTAGTAGTAGTAGTAGTAGTAGTAGTAGTAGTAGTAGTAGTAGTAGTAGTAGTAGTAGTAGTAGTAGTAGTAGTAGTAGTAGTAGTAGTAGTCGTGGTAGTGGTTATGGTAGTAGTAATAGTAGTAGGAAATGTCCATTTTTACTTTTTCACCTGAAAGAGAAAGATAGAGAGGGAGCAGCAGCTGCAGCAGCAGTAGCAGCAGGCAGCAGCAGCAGCAGCAGCAGCAGCAGCAGCAGTAGTAGTAGTAGTAGTAGTAGTAGTAGTAGTAGTAGTAGTAGTAGTAGTAGTAGTAGTATCACTGTTATCCATTACAAGTGAAGGAGAGGGAGATAAGAGAGAGAGAAAGAGAAAGAGAGAGAGAGAGAGAGAGAGAGAGAGAGAGAGAGAGAGAGAGAGAGAGAGAGAGAGAGAGAGAGAGAGAGAGAGAGAGAGAGAGAGAGATTATTTTATAATAGAGAAGGCAGTCAAACAACGCTACAGGTCAAAATGTACTCACAAGATTTTTTTTTAAATTATACTGTCCATAAAATATAAGAACAAGACCTTTTTGTTTGGTCATAATGAAATGGTTAGTTAAGAGACGAGAAAATTTATCGTTCAAGAATTCTATCAAGGATTTGGTTGTGTGGAATTTATAGTTTATTATAGTCCAGTATTACTGGTCCTAGTAATAAGTCCATGTTTCCACATTCACTCGTTCCGACGATAAATCCACATCATTATAAACTTCAAACAAAAGAATATTTCCTCCGTTTAGAAATCTTTTCTTGGCGCTACAGCCTGTAGCCTTTGACCTGTGACCTCATGCCGGACGCCACACAGAAAAAGTCTTGCGCCCTACGTCATTCGTCATATCGCCACCTACTCCCTCCACTTTTTAATTTCTGTGCGCCATCCAGAGTGGTAGGAGAAATAAGATAAGAAAAGATAAGATAGGATTTAATTTGTTCATCCCTTTTGGAGAAATTCAAAATTAACATGCCCATAACATAAAAAGACATGAGTACATACCATGAAGATTAAGGTGTATGTATAAATAAATGAATAAATATATTATGTTTACCTTGTAAAGATTATAATTAATAAATAGAGGGTATAATAATGGCGTTATTATTTTAAATTCCTAAAATTTAAAGATCTAAATGATAAGATAAAATTTACTTTCATCCCTTTAGTGCAAATTTTTTTTCCACGTTCAGCAGATTGAAATAAAATTGCATGTACAAAAATCATTCTCAATTTTATACTCATTACATTATATTCGAGTCTCACTAAATCTCTTAATGACACTAGCTAGGAACCATCACTACGGGAAGACCTAACATGACTGCTCATGAAGTTTGAATTATATCGCCTAACACTTTGTGGGATAAATGAGTTTAAATGTCTGTTACGGTAATTTTAATGGACAACAAACGTTTACTTCTAGATGATTTAATGGCGAAAGAGTTCAAGGGATGATCTGTGTCCTCATTTATTTTATTGATCTTCCGCAGTGACGACTCTCGGAAAATATCATCGAATGATTCAATATATGTAGCTGTCTCTATCATAAAAGCCTTTTTATCTTTCGCGCCACAATTCCCGCCCCAGGCTTTTATGCAAAAAAACAATACGCTCTTAACAATTTATTTTTAAAATAGAGTACTAAGTGTTTTGTCAACATGTAATTTTGTGAGTTTTCTTATAAAATACATTCTCTTGTTAATTTTTGCTTTTGTTATTTTTACATGGTCAGACCACTGCAACCTGTCGTCAATAGTTACTCCCTAATATTTATAATTTGGCATCTGCTGTACTACTTCACCCTTGATGTGTAATGTCTAATTAGAGTTACCAGCACGCACAGGGACTATATGATTACTGCGCACTCCTACGTGTGTAGTAGGAGTGCGGTGCCTTTGCCTCAGTGCATTCCCGCTAGGCGGACGTGGGACTGTTTCTGCTCCCATGTGAGTTTTTTGTGACTCTTTTGTCTTATCTACATTCAAACATAAAGAGCTTTCTTCGCACCATGACACTAACTTGTCAACCTCTTGTCTATATAATAATCCCTTAAAATCAAACATTGTAGAGTTGTGTCTTCCGTAAATTTTATGACTGGCACGTAATTCCCTGAACTTTTACAATCATTAGTATAAACAGTAAATATGACTGGGGACACGACACAGCCTTGCGGGGCATCAGTGTTTGCTGTTATGAGTGTTGATTTCTTCTTACCAGCATGAACAAACTGTGTTCTATTGGGTTAAGAACCCATGAAATTATGTATTCATTTATTTTTAGATTTGACATTTTGTGGATTAGTAAATGAAGTTTCATCGTGTTGAATGCCGAAGAGAAGTCTAAGAAAAGAACCCTGCAGTAACTATTGGGCCTGTCTAAATGGCTTTTTATATTATTAGTAAAGACCAGAATTGCATCTTCGACACTTCGCTTTGCCTGATATGCAAGTGGGTGAAGGATCTAGCTATAGTCTCATGTGGTTATTGAGCTTTCTCAAAATCAGTTTTTCTAGACATTTCATTGCAACCGATGTTAAAGCCACCGTTCTAAAATCATTCATTACAACATTTATGGAACTGGAATTATTTTTAGGTCTTCTAGATACTGGGTATAGAGGATGTTAAGTACATATTAAAGATATAGGTATAAATGTAATTTAGTTCCTTTGCACAAACTCTTAATAATTTTCCTTTGATACCGTCTGGTCTGGTACATTTCCTTCCACTGAGTCTTGAAAACGTGGTCTTCGTATACGCGTATCGTTTTCACTAATTTCAAGCGGGGTTCCTTCTTCTAGGTTATCTTAAGATACACATTTACATTTTTCGATATCTTCCCTGTTGTCTTCTACATCAAAGCGAGCAAAGAATTCATTTAGTTTATCTACGTCAAATTCAATTTCTGAGTCTACCTTCTTTTTTAAATAATTTGAGACAGTCTTTAATCATTTCCAAGTTTCTTGCATGTCATTAGAATAAAAATGGTTTTCAATTTTCTGTTTATATCTCTTTTTGCATTGATTGATTTCATTTTTGATTTATTTTTGTTTGGCTTTTAGTTATTCTTTGCCTCCTTTAGCAAAGAGAGTTTTCTTTTGATAAAATAAGACTTCCCATTCCTTAGTTACCTATGGTTTATTGTTTGGATAACGTTCAATCTCTTATATCTTGCACACCTTCTCCTCACAAAGCTTGATATATTCAGTCACACAATCATTTAGCTCATTCAGATCTTCACATTCGACACTAAACACCTTCCAACCCGTGCGCTCAAAGCAGTCGCCCAACTCGTCACTCACACACTCACCCCAAACCTGCACGGTCAGTTTCATTGGTTGACATTGCTAGACAATAGTTTATATTAATTTAGGCAAAAGCAGCAGCGTGTTGTGATCTGCAAGACCAAGGGGTGGCTTAGAAAAGCACCTGTAGGCACACTTTATATTACAATAAAACAGATCAAGTATATTAGAGCCTCTTGTTGGGCAATCCGCAAACTGAAATAGGTCAGTAATAACCTATGGTTAAAATCTCCAGTGATTACGATTACAGAGTCGGGTGCTTCAGTCTTGACTTCTCCTGCTAGGTTCTTCAGTCGCACTGTAGCTTTCTTCTCATCTCCAGTGGGAGGAGACGTAAATGGTTACTGCAAAGAGGTTTGTAAATTCTCTCGGTAGATAGAAAAGGCGAACATTAAGGCACACGAATTCTATGTCATTGTCACAGTAGGAACGGAGAGGGGGTTATATTGTTTTGGTGACATCATCTTATGTTGTACATATGCGTTTAACGTCGGGAAGAGTATGGTCTCCTCTAAACAAGATAAAATTGTCCATATCTCAGTCGTTTGATGGGGATGTCAGAATTGTGCCAGGTTTCTGTTAGAGCAATAATAGAGGCCTGTATGTAGTCTGAGCTTAACTTGGAGAGAGCTTATCATTTTTATTATATAAGGACCTTACATTGCCAGTAATAATACAGTGCATGGAGGTACGAAAGGGTCTCCGCTGGTATTTTGAGTTTAGGTTTTATGATGGAGGTATCTATATGGGGTGGGTGGGATACTGTGGGATATAAGGCTTTTAACATGGCGGGCGAGTAGAGTAGCTTGTTGACCAATGTGAGCGATCCAGAGTAGGCAGCAATCTTACAGTGAAAGTCTCTGGAGAAGTCGACACAAATAAAATGTATCACGAAAGCACAATACAAAAATAACAGAAAAATCTGATGTTACAAATCATTGGTATTAGTGAAACACTTGTTGAGTCTTTCTGTGTCGTTTACACTACTCACAAATAACATTTAATGACAGTACGGGAGACAGACGCAATCAAGTTTACGCTAGCTTTTAATTCTCTCTCTTGTTGTTGTGTACAGACTATATTTGCCCCCTTGTTAAGGAGAGTTATGTAAGAGGACTGTTCGTTAAGTAAGACTAAGAGTAAGACTAACTCAGTAACTGCTATCTGTAACAGCTATCTATAACATTCTATAACATTCCTCCCTTTCTTAAAAAAAATGTACATCATGTATCAGTTTATTACTCCAATGGACATTCTGTGAAACGAAAAACCATAAAATTACGTTGCCACCAAATGGTTTAAGTTTACTCCAGATTAAGTTTTTAAAATTCAAATTTGATTACAACTTTAGTAAAAATGTTAATTAGTCCAATAAAACTGTCATTACTTTGGTGACTGTCTCACTTCTTAAAACAATTGTCAATATTAGACTCAGAGTTTTCACTTCACTTCACAGCTTGTCCCGATCACTTAATCAGTTCATTAAAAAAATTAAGATTGAATACTACACTTTAACTTTCACACATGGTGAATTACACAGTCCATAACAAAAAAAAAAAAAAAATATCAGTGCTCTGAGCATCACAACTACGACTACAGATCCATTCGTTCAACTGGTCTTCGAATGCGTTTTGGATAGTGACCATAGTTCATGGTTGGGCACTGGGTTGCATCACGCTGTGTTGACCCTGGCGAAGCATTCTGCGATGAACATGACGAAGCCGCCTGCGTTGACCGTGGCGAAACCGTCTGCGTTGACCGTGGTGAAGCCCTCTGCGTTGACCGTGGTGAAGCCGTCTGCGTTGACCGTGGTGAAGCCGTCTGCGGTGATTCTGGAGAAGCATTCTGCACCGGTGATCCCAACATCACTGCCGGAAGGATTTCATCTTCAGCTAGTTGGTCGTCTTCGCTGGAGCTTGAGGGTGCTGCCTGCATCTGGTTGACGTGGCAATGTCTCACGTAATTTGCACCCATTCGCACCAAGTAACTGACTGGTCCCAGTCTCTGGAGCACCGTACCAAAAGATCATTTGGACAGTCCCTGTCTGTAGTTCCTGACAGCGACCTTGTCTCCTGGTTGAAACGAGCGCAGACTTTTCTGAGTTTGCATTTGCCTTTCTTGTTTGTTCCGCATGTCTGTTGTAAAACCCGGCTTAATCAGATCGAGCCGAATTTTCAGTTTTCGTTTGAACAGCAGTTCAGCAGGACTTTTGCCAGTCATTGCATGTGGTGTTGTTCTGAGCTGTAGCAATATTTTTGCCAGCTTCTGTGGTCCTGTTTGACCTGGGTTTGCTGCTTTCAGCATTTGTTTGAATGTTTGTACTAGTCTTTCAGCAGACCAGTTCGTGGATGGCTGGTATGGTTATGAGGTAATGTGCTTGATTCCATTGGTGGTCAGGAAATTTTCAAACTCACTGGAAGTGAAGGGTGGGCCATTGTCACTGACCAGAGTCGTTGGCAATCCATGAATTGCGAAGATCTGCCGTAGAACATCTGTTATTTTCTCCGCCGTCGTTGTCTTCATTGGAATAATTTCCGGCCACTTAGAGAATGCATCTATGAGGAGTAAATATTTCAGTCCCTGATATTCTGCAAAGTCAATATGAATAGGTTCCCATGGATTTGATGAAAAGGTCCACACAAAGGCTGGAGCCGAAATTGGGTTGTTCTTGACTTTGGCGCAGGCTTCACATTCGTTTACCATTGTCTCTATGTCTCTCTCCAGGTTTGGCCAGTAAACATAAGAACGTGCAACTGCTTTTGTTTTATTCATTCTTTGGTGATTCTCGTGGAGTTCTTGCAGCATCCTCTGTCCAAACTTCTGTGGGATGATAACTCTCAGCCCCCATTGTAACACTCCTGACTCCACTGTCAATTCTTCTTTCCTCTGAAAATACGGTTTCAGGTTTTCCTCGTCCACATAACTGGGCCAACCATTCTGTGTGAACTGCAAAACTCTAGCAAGAGTTGGGTCCTTCTTTGTTTCTGCTGCTATATCAGCTGCTGACACCGGCATCTCATTGATGAATGAAAAATACACCGTCTCTTGTTTGTGATGTTGCTGCTGCTGCTGGGCTTCTGGTAGTCTCGATAGCATGTCAGTATTGCTGTGATCCTCACTTCTTTTGTACTGGATGTCATACTGATATGCCCACAGTTCCACAGACCATCTCTGTATCCTGGCTGCTGCCATTGAAGGTATGTTGTTCTTTGGTCTGAAGATCTTGAGTAACGGTTTGTGGTCCGTTATCAGTGTAAAGCATCGCCCATATACGTATTGGCGAAATTTCCGGATACCAAACATGATGCTGAGTGCTTCCTTCTCAATTTGAGCATAATTTGTCTCTGCCTTTGTAAGTGATCTTGAAGCATAAGCAATTGGTCTTTTTTCTCCGTTTGGCATGCGATGAGAAAGAACCACTCCGAGACCCTTGGTGCTCGCATCTGTTGCTAGCAATACTGGTAGACTTGGATCATAATGTGTGAGAACTGTCTTTGAGCCTAACATGTCCTTCACTTTCTGGAAAGAGGCCTCACACTCCTCAGTCCATTTCCATTCTTGGTCCTTCTTGAGAAGATCGTTCAGCGATTTCAAGGTTGCTGAAAGATTTGGGAGGAATTTCCCATAGTATTGTACTCCTCAAAGGAAGCTTCTCAGTTCTTTGACATTTTCAGGTCTCGAGACGTTTTGCATCGCTTTGACTTTATCCTCCTGAGGGTGTAGTCCACCAGCATCAATGGTGTGCCCTAAGTAGTTGATTGCCTCCTGCATGAAGCTACACTTGTCCTTGTTCAATTTCACACCATTGTTTTCCAGAGCCTCCAGCACTTTGTCAAGCCTTTCCAAGTGCTGTTCATCACTGTCCCCAGTAAGCCGGATATCATCAATGAAGACTTGAACTCCCTCAATGCCTGAGAGAATTTCCTCCATGTTTTTCTGGAAGATTGCTGGCCCCGATGCTATTCCGTACGGCATTCTGTTGTAGCGGAATAAACCAATGTGGGTGCTGATTGTCACATATGGTTTGCTATCTTCTTCCATGGACAGCTGGTGGTAGGCTTGGGTTAGATCTAGCTTTGTAAATTTCTTTCCATTGGGCAGGGTTGCGAAAAGATCTTGAACTGTGGGGAGTGGGTATTGGTCCACCTTCATCTCTCCATTTATTGTGACCTTGAAGTCTCCACACAGTCTAAAGTTTCCATTTTCTTTCGGTACTACCACCAGCGGGGCTGCCCATTCACTATGTGTTACCTTGGTGATGATGTTTTCTTTTTCCAATTTCCTTAGCTCCTCTTCTACTTAAGCCTTTACTGCATACGGTACAGGTCTGGGTTTGAAAAATCTTGGCTGTGCATCTTCTTTCAAGTGGATTCTTGCTTTCATGCCTTTAATTTCACCAAGTCCAGGTGAAAAGAGTGTCTGATGTTTACTCAGAACAGATTCAAGAGTGTTGCCATTCCTTGTCTGAAGACATTTGTCCATTTTATTTTCAACTTTTCGAGCCAGTCCCTGCCTAGTACTGACGATTGATGAGGCACCTGGGCTACCAGCAATCGAAGCTTTCTTGGTCTTCCCTCCTTTCCTCTGACGTCCATCATCGCTTCTCCTTTGAGTGGAATATTGGAGCCATTGTAGGTCTTTAAAATCTACTTCATTTTTGAAGGTTTCTTGAAACAGAGTCCGGCATAATTGTAACGCCAGAGCCTGTATCTATTTCTATTTTCACATCTTTGCCATTCAGATTCATCATGATGTAGAATGCTTTTCGTCCATCTCTGCTGTTGTTTTGGAAGATGTAGTCCTCTTCTTCATCAACAATTTGCTTCGTTGTCTGGTGTTGCCTGCCTCTAGATCTGCAGACTTTGGCCAGATGCCCTTTCTTCCTTATATCTGCACCTTTCACCAGGATGATTTGTATAGCCACATCTGTAGCAATGTTTCTTATTGGCCATGGGAGTGGCTGTAGGCCTACTGGGTGTTTTTCCTTGGCTCTGTCTCGGAACTGCTTTCATCTTTGGTGGTCCTCTGCTTTCAATTTTGTCCACTGTCTGCACCATTGACGTAAACTGCTCATGCAGCTCTATTGCGTTCATTTCTGCATTTTCCATTGTCTGTGCAATATCAAGAGCTTTCTTGAGCGTAAGTCGTTCCGTCTGTAGAAGACGTTGTTGTATCTTGATACTGCGTAGCCCACAGACATATTTGTCTCTCAGACTGTCCTCAGCGACAGGGCTAAAGACGAAATAGTGATTTTTCTGTGGTGGTTACGTGGAGGAATTAAAGACGAAAGAAAAAACGCTCAATGTTTGTGTGGCTGATTTATGGATCACACGAAGTCCATAATTAATGCTTTATTTTAAATATTTTTTATATAATAATGAAAATGTATTAGAAGAAAAACGTACTTAAACCTAGACAACAGGTAATTAATTTTTTGTTACCAACACCAGACAGATTGATCTGTAAAGCTGTGGTAAATCACGTTCTCTCCGGTAGATTGCGATGTTTATGTGTTCTGCTTTTTTGGTGTCATGAACGAAAAACATTCTTTGAAACGATTAATTAATCTTATGTTTCCGCCGCTTCGAATGCGGGCGACAATTAATCAGTGGCTGTAGTTGAAAATAAAAAAAAAATTGAAACTGAAAATAAGCAGAATACAATTTTGTCGACACACATTAAAAACGGTGAATGAAAGACAATATTAATGACTAAGTGCAGTTCGTAATGACCGACTTTACAAGTAGTAGTAGTAGTAGTAGTAGTAGTAGTAGTAGTAGTAGTAGTAGTAGTAGTAGTAGTAGCACCAGCAGCAGCAGTAGCAGTAGCAGCAGCAGCAGCAGCAGTAGTCGTAGTAGTAGTAGTAGTAGTAGTAGTAGTAGTAGTAGTAGTAGTAGTAGTAGTAGTAGCACCAGCGGCGGTGGCGGTGGTAGCTGGTGGTGGTGGTGGTGGTGCAGCAGTAGGTGGTAGTAGTAGCAGCAGCAGTAGTAGTAGTAGTAGTAGTAGTAGTAGTAGTAGTAGTAGTAGTAGTGGTGGTGGTAGTAGTAGTAGTGGTGGTGGCAGTAGTAGTAGTAGCAGTAGCAGTAGCAGCAGCAGTAGTAGCAGTAGTAGTAGTAGTAGTAGTAGTAGTAGTAGTAGTAGTAGTAGTAGCAGCAGCAGTAGCGGTAGTAGTAGTAGTAGTAGCAGCAGCAGCAGCAGCAGCAGTAGTAGTAGTAGTAGTAGTAGTAGTAGTAGTAGTACGAGCAGTAGTAGTAGTAGTAGTAGTAGTAGTAGTAGTAGTAGTAGTAGTAGTAGTAGAAGTAATAGCAGTAGTAATAGGAGTAGTAGTAGCCTAGTAATAGTAGTAATATTAGTAGTAGTAGTAGTAGTAGTAGTAGTAGTAGTAGTAGTAGTAGTAGTAGTAGTAGTAGTAGAACCAGCAGCAGCAGTAGCAGTAGCAGCAGCAGCAGCAGTAGTAGTAGTAGTAGTAGTAGTAGTAGTAGTAGTAGTAGTAGTAGTAGTAGTAGTAGTAGTAGTAGTAGTAGTAGTAGTAGCAGTATTTTCTTCTTCTTCTTCTTCTTCTTCTTCTTCTTCTTCTTCTATTTGTTCTTCTTCTTCTTCTTCTTGAATTATGGAGCAATGTTTTTCCAATCAGTTCCAAGTGATATCAAGTATTATATACTTGTATATAAATACAGCGAAGTCGAAGTGATTCTGTGAACGCAATAGCAAAACGAAAAAACAAAAAAAAAAAAAACAAAAAAAAAATGCGACACTGGACTAGAAGCCCTAGATCTATGTCTGTGAGCTTCCCTACTCGTCTCACCAAATGAATGTATACCGTGGTAGGCACTCCTTGAAATAACTTACCTTCATTGCAATAACAGAAAAGTTAAGTAATCTCTGCCAAATTGTAAATTGTAGTAGAAAAAGATTCCCTCTCAAACGTCCGTCCCTCCTTTATAGTTTTCATGGATATCATGGGTACATTTTTTTCTGAAAAAGATTATAAAAACGTTTTTAGGTATCGAAAATTAATGGGAGTTTAAAGAAAATATTTTATTTGCAAAAAAATTTTTTTTGACAGTATATGTTCGTTGTACCAACGTTATGCCGGTTACTTTCGGTTTTTCTAAGAGCAATGCCGAACATCTATGATTATTGATCCTCATCGAAAAGAAATGAAAGCATAGAATCCGATTTGATTCTGGGTCAAGAATTTGAAGCTAGATTTATACTTTTGAAGTCATAGTAAGCATCTTTAAGAATCTGGAGATAAAAAAGATATAAATAGATATTATTAATGATCGACTACTCTAGATCTAGATATCTAGACATCTAGGTCTTTTATAAATCATAAATAGAATCGGTATTATTGCAGTTATCGGCCTAACTCATTTTAAGCTTTAAAATTGTATTTTTCTTAATAAATTTGATATGCAAACACGAATATGAAGGTTTTGTTCCAACAAATACTTTTCAAAATATAAGCATTTTTGTGTTGGCCTAAAATTCCATTTAACTAGATCTAGATCTACATGTACAAATTTCGAATTCGTCGAGGAGTGGGGTCGATATCTGCAAAATGACCAGATACATTCTATATCCAGACTAGATCTAGATCTAGTCATCTCAATTTTTAAGTGAAAAAAAATTTGTTTGTCTTATTTTTCATACATGAGGTCTTGTTCTGCCCTCGATTGTATAGAACTAGATGCTAGATCTAGAATTATTCAAATAGTCATGATACTCTGATCTGAGGTTCTCAAAACTTGCAGACCTAAATCTAGATCTATTCTAGATGTGATACATGGGGGGAGGGATAATGTTTATCAAATAGCCTAATATGTGAATGTGATCATGTAGCCTTTACAAGGTTTAGGCCAATAAAAGAGTCTACCTACATAGGCCTGTGTGATGTATTAGGTGTTTCCAAGTGCAATGCATCTAAAAGTTAAATTTTGTGTTTTTATGTACCCTATTTTTTTTTAAAGAAACACAAAGAACAAAGAATGCCTCTATAACTTTGTTTGCTGGGATATCTTGCCTCAGAATATGTCCAAACAGGCGCCACTGGCTTTCAAGAATGGTTACATTAGCAGCAGTGAAACAATTACCAAGAGTCTAAAGGAAAACTAAATAAATCAGAATGATTGAGAATATTTTGGACCTTATGCCATACATAATGAATTAAAAAATATGAAACACTGCACAAGGAAGTCAGAAAAAATGTGATTAAACCAAAGTGAAGTGGATCAATGACAAGTGCAGAAACATTGAACTACTATATGTATGAGCAAACTGAAGAAATCTCTGAAAATATAACCTACTCGTCCACAGGATGTCTTAAATCGAAAAACAGTGACATCATTTTGGAAAATGATAAAAATCTTAGACAGATGGGCAGAGTACATAAGTGAACTTTTTGATGACCACAGAAAGGATTATAATTATAATGTTATGAAGCGCATTTGCTGGTCCAGTTATCATGAAAGATGAGATCAGGGCAGCAATAAGAAAGATGAAATAAGGCAAGGCAACAGGCCCAGACAGTAAATAAATGGCTGTGTTTTCAAATAAAACAAAAACATGGTTGTGACAGAGCAGCTCATTAAAACATCCAAGAGTTAATCTAAACCTAAGGCTGGGCCAAGAGGGTTAAATAAATGTAGATATGTGTATGGTTTTATGATGCTTTTTTGCATGTATGTTTGTGTTTGGGGGAAAAGAGGGGTTAGGGGTGAGATATTTATTAAAAGGGGACAATACTTTTATCATACCTTTTTTTAGTTGGAAAATCAGTGCTTGCATACTTTTATGTCTCTCTTTTTATGATATTGTAAAATACAATAGATGATGCCAAAATACTGTAGTAATTGAAGATTAATCAAGTTTAGTGAAACTCATTTCTCAAGATGAATTATAAGTAATGTCTACATGACCAGTCCCTGTGAATTCTAAACATTAATACATGTATGTTAAAACGACAGCAAACAAAGCCTCTAACTAAAACAAAAAAAAAATAGAATTTCCTCATTTAACGCTATCAGCTATAGGTATAATGAAAACTGAGCTGAAGCAAAATAATTTAAAGGGATGTCTTTTTACTTCAATAAATACTGTTACAAGAGCATGTGATTTAGGAAATAATTTCGCTGAAGAAAACCTTGGGCATAAAAAGTCTTAAATTGTAACTTGTTAGTATAATAAGGAGATGAAGCTTTTTTACATTAAGCACCATTTATCGCAACTGATTACACTTTACAGTAAAACTCATTCTGCCTTTTTTCAGGACCTGTTGCTCACTATCTCTATTATGACCCAACTTAAGTGATTTTAGGATTCAAACACTAAAGAGCTTCTGTGAGATGGATGGCATGGGATCTGGAGATTCACTCACACTAGATAACCGCCACCCTTCGTGTGAAGAAGATGAAGAGGAAAACTGTGAGTCTTGTGAAATCATCATAATTATCTTTTTTATCAATTACAGAGGCTGCAAGTGTTCTTTTTCTAGATTTTCATTCACGAAATTTTAAAACTTTGTTTTTAATTTAAGTGTTTTCATATATGTGCAAATTTGAGCAAAAGTCTGTAGTGAGTTAGAAGTCTTATCTTAGGCATTCAATGTATTTGGTCTGCAAAACTTTTTCACAATGTAATATTTGATGAGAATAACTATATAACAAACCAATTTTTAAGTAACCTCCCTAGTTTGCTGAAATGATCAGTATCATTTTCTTTGATGCCAGGCCGTACTGATCTTTCTAAAGATTACCTGCACCAATGTTACTTTATTTTTTTCCTGAACTTATTATACTTAAAAGTTCTGAAGTAGTTTCACTAACATTCAGTTTTACATCTTAAGAAATAAAAAATCAAGTTCACTTTAGAAAGAATTTTCATCATTGTAATTGTTTTAATACCTGTTATATGTTTCCATTGTATCAAAATGCTCTTTTACTGTATAGCATTCTTGGCTCATTCAAGGATAACATAATCCATGAATAGAATGGCAGTTTATCATTTGACAAAGCAGGCTCCAGACTTTGCTCCTGTAAAAATCTAAGTTGATGGTGACATAAATTGCAGATGAAGCCCAGTTAAAAAATAAATGGCACATGATATTTGAATTTATGGATTTTTATCATCTTATTCAAAATGTCTCATCTAAATTTTTATGCCAAAATATTCTTAAATATTTAAAATAGGGTCTTGTAAGATGAATATTTATTCCTTTTTATTTATTCCATAGTTTTGCAAGGCTGATGTTCTAGTGCAGTTTTTTTTTTGTGTGTAAAGTAGATGACCATATTTTGGTTAAAAACATTGGTGTAAAGCCTTAAGATCAATGCTTTAATTCTTCATATCATCTGGAGAAGAAATATCGTAACTTTTAAAAAGTTACTTTAAAAAAAAACCCAACAATTTCACTTAAAAAATTATTTTATGATTAATACCAATAAAAATGAATGTTCACCCTATCCTACTTATTTATTTATTTATTTATTTTATTGCAGGGCAAATTGTAGGTTTCCTTTTGCCAGTTGGGTCCTTTTCTGAGAAAAAAAGCAGTGCTTGTAGAGAGGACTCAGAGATTGAAAGCAAAGCAAGGGAAAGAGATAGCCATCCCATGGGCTTCCATGCACCACAAAGTGCACTGCACATCTCACCAAAGATATGTGTTGAAGAGGAAGAGGAAGCAATTCGTTCCACAAAAGATTCAAGTGAAGGCATGAAAGTAGAGATGCTACCGGGTGGCGAAGCAGCAGAAATTAACATTCAATCCTCTGAATATTCTTCTCTACATTGCAAGACAGGAGAGACTATTAACTGGTCCATGATCGACTCTGATTTAAATATCAGTCCTAGGACAATTTTAAAGGAAAAGTGTCCCCAAGATAATGTAGAATCTACTGATGAATCACCTGGCAATTGTAAAAAACAAAAGATAGATTCAGGAACATTAAAATGTGATGAAACAACAGATTTGGTCACATTGTTTGAGAACAAATATGATGAGAACCAAACCCTTGGTGAGAAACTGTTTGTTGGAACTCTGAGAGATGTATTGCAGGAACAAAGATCTACAGCAAATGTTATTGAGGTAAGAAATGTCATCATCTTTGTTAACCACTCCTTGTAAATTCTTACTTATAATGCTTATTTAATTTTTACTGCAATCTTCGTAGTCTGATTGTACAACAATTGATCCTTTCTAAGCAAAACCAAATTCATAATAAAATCTATTGTCAAGAAAAAGATTATAGGATGGTGATTATATTTGTGATTTAGATACACAAACATTCCTCTAGTCTTCTCATGTCTCATGTTAATTTAAAATACACACATTTTTTTACTTATAAGTAATTTTAGCTTTGAAACATCAACCGACTTAGAGGTTTCATGTATAGTTTGAATCTAAATTGTAAAAAGCTTAAACCTCTTGAGTTGAGTGATTAGCTATCATTAAACCACAATGCCACATATGAGTTAGTAGCTGGAGCATAGATAATAGATTACATACAGGGCAAAATTGAATACCCTGGTACTAGACTTGCTAATATTCCCTGCACAGAATATGATCTCTAACAAAACTGTTTTATCTACCTTCAACTGTTCGCACTCTCTCTTTTTGGTCAAGAGTGATGAGAAGTGTGGAGAAGGCTTTTATGAAATACCTAAAGCTAGTCTAGCTTTCTTTCAAAGTTTGAAGTTTGACTTAAGTTAGAACCATCCAGTCACAAATTGTAAATCTTAACCTCTTGCCCACGACCGCATCTTGTTTTATCCTGTTTTAAATAAAACATGTTTAACTATCGTGAAAAGACCTCTTTTACATGACTTGGTTTTTGGAAAATTTATTTTTATTTTTCTCCAGACTGGATCAGACTCAATCCTTGAAATTTATCTCCAAAATCAAAAGGAGGAAACAGTACAGGCAGATCGTTCATGCCTGAAGTCTTTCAAGAGAAGATCTTTGAAAGCAAGCACAGAAACTGGAATTGAAAAAGGGCTCGCAAATTCTGAACAAACTCTTGTAAAGAGAAAGGTAAAAGATGCTGAAGAGCAAACTCCAGCTGCTAAGAGAATGGTGAAATTCAACTCCAAAGAAAAACTTAGCTCTGCCACAAAGAAAGCTAGAGTTGATTCTAAAAAGCATTCCTGTCCTGCAATACAAAGAGAAAGAGTCACAGCAGAAACATTTGATATACTGTCATCGTCCAATCTTTCATCTCGTGAGCAGACATCAAAATATGGTAGTGTGTATATTGTAGATATTTATCATAGTCTCATTGGCGCCAGACCTGTTGAGTCAAGCCATAAGAATTTTAATTACCCTGAGGATATCTTACCATTTGAGGGCTATGGCTTAGACATGCATAAAGATTTAACTACAATAAAATCCAAGGAAAGATATGAATATTTAAGACAAAGCAAGAAAGATAACAGTAACAGTGCCATTCTCACAAGTCAGACGAAAGGATCCAATAGAAATGTTACCTTATGCAGAGATGACCTTAGCGGTGTTGATGATAAGGCTGTTGAGACCTCTACAGTCAGATGTACCCTTGTATCTAAAGAAAGTGTTGAGGACTTGCAGGAAATATTTGTGTCTGGTCAGAATGAAGATTCTATGAAATTTGGAGAAAATGAAAATTCTGCTCTGACAGATAAGAATGTTAGGTATGAAGAAAGTGCTGAAATTTGCACATCTGAAAATTCAGAAGAAATGGGTTTGTCAAAATCAGATGTGGATTTTCATGGAGAAAGATGCAGCAATAACAACATGAATAATGATCATGATCTTTTTCTTGTAGAAGATAGTAGAAGTTGTAGTGAAATAAATCAAAATCAAACAAGCAGCCTCTGTATGGATATAGAAGCAGAAGTTTCCAACAAACTTTTTGAGGACAAAAGCTCAGACCTGTTGCAGTCTGCCATAGAGGATGAACAAAACTACCAGAATGAAATTGACTCTTTGTGCTGTGATATTACAGTCCTAAACCATGGTGACTCTTCATTTGAAGCAGCTATTGCTGAGGCCAGACAAACTGCACATGAGTGTGATAGGCCATACACTTTAAATGATGTTGGGACCATGTGCACAAAGACAAGGGACCAATTGCCAGCCACCAGCGTCTGCTCTAATAAGGCAAGGGAAAAAAATCATTCAGACATTTTCAACAGAAGTCACATTTTCAAATCTTCCAGTTCCAGCAAACAGGTGGGAAATAAACCTTGGAATCAGAAGCTTTCTCCATCGAAATTAAGTATCAGTGCTAGACAGGCTAGTGATCTTCGATCATATTCCTTATCTAATTTAGTACTAGAAGCTTTTCAAGTTGACAGTACTTCCGACTTTGATCCCAAAATACACAAGAAAAAGGTCAGACATCTAAAATGTATGTACTGCCCGTCAAAGTTCTATCGCAGGTCAGATCTTTTGAGGCACACAAGAAGGCACACTGGTGAAAAGCCATTTAAATGTGATGTCTGTAACAAGACTTGCAAGACAAAGGAAAACTTGCGCCGGCATAAATGTACTCATCTGGGAGAAAAGTTTCATGTATGTGAGGTGTGTGGTAAAGCTTTTTCTAGGAAATTTGATTTGAAGAGGCATTCTGTGAAACACTCACAGGAAAGACCATTTGCATGTGACATTTGTGGGAACACTTTTACCGCTAGCAATGACTTATGCAGGCATCAGAAGTCACATACTGAGGAAAAACCTTTTAAGTGTAAAACCTGTGGGCTAACTTTTGTCCAGAAAGGAAACTTAAAAAGTCACATGTTAGTCCACTCAAATTGTAAATCTTTTCAGTGTGATATCTGTGAAAAATTTTTCGCTAAAAAGTCAAACCTGAAACGGCACAGGGCAACTCATAGTGTTGAGGCCAAATATACATGTGGTATTTGTCAACGGGCCTTTGCTCGCAGCGATGACTTAATTAGACATTTGAGAGTACACTCTGGAGAGAAGCCTTTCATCTGCATGTTGTGTGGTGATGGGTTTAGTCAGCAGTCTCATTTATACGCACACAGACGCAGACATGTCCTTAAAAAGAAAAAAGTTACACAAACAGCAAAGCCTCAAAGTACAAAAGACTGGAAGTTTGGGTTTTTTTGTCAGAAATCCAATCTCCATGGCAAGAAACTATTGCAATCATGTGATTTGTGTTGTAAAAAGTTTACCAGATCTTATAATCTGAACAGGCATCGAAACTGGCACTTTGAGAATAGTGTATTTTCATGTGAGACTTGTATGTGGGTTCCCTCTGTGGATGAGCAAACACAAGATAGGAGGAAATTGTGTATAAAATTGAAACCATTTGTTCTACTTCATCGTCTTTCTAAGTTTTGTCTACATGCGGACACAAATGTTACTGGGAAATCACAAACTTTATGACAAAGATGATTAACATAATATGTATATGACTTAGTTTTTGTAAATATAGTAAAATATTGCTGTCTCAATGGCAGTTTGAGTTATGTATATGGACATATAAACAACTGACTTGCTGTTTTAGATAAACATGGTATTTATTTATTGACATGGTAACTTTATGACAGGCTGAAATATTGATATTATTGTGACAGGCTCAGGATTTGTAAAAACTAATTTTTGGTTTTTTTTTTTTTTTTTTTTTTAATACACTGGTAATTGGTATTATAAACATGGTTTGGCTGACCTGCATGTTCTATTTTAATTGAGATGTAAAGAAAGTCTGCCAGAGTAGAGATTACTTTGATTTTTGTTGAAAGTCAATGAAATACTTGTACATGCATTGAGATGTTTATCAAGTTTAAATATTATGCTTACATCTGCAACAAATTTTGTGAAAGGGAAGAGGATCATCAAGTTTAGTGTTTATACTGCATGAAAAAACAAACATGATTATTTCAATCGCAAGAAATACGAAAATGAAAAATATAACATATTGACCAGATCGAGGCAAAATATAATGTTGAGGGCTGCAATTTTCTTCATCTGCTTTACAAGTGTCATATTTGTCAGTGTAAATTTGTACTTAGCCCTGTTTTCACAAAAGACGTTGAACTGAGAATACATCTGCAATGTAAATACGAGTAGATCCTAAGTTATTGAATCATAAATCATTGAAGGAGAAAACTTTGAATACTTTTAGGGTGTTATTAAACATTTCACCTTACAGACACAAATTAGGAGATCACAAGAACAAGAAAGTAATAAAAACAAAAGACAAGGGAATTAGTCAGTCAAACTCTTTTTACTTACATGTACATGTAGTAATCGTATTAATTCTTTCTGTTTTGTTCACTTAGTCTTCATATTTAGGTTTATCGTGATTGGTGTGTCACACTAAAACCTTTCACTTATTTTGTTTATATTGATAGTGAGAGTTTGCAATTTTTTTTTTCATTTTTCTTTAATTATTCTTTAATAATTTAATTGTAAGTCACTAATACTGGGCATTTAAAAAATTGTCAATCCTTCATCAGTTCTACTAAAAATGACTGCTCTATTTAGTTTTGATTAAGGATATAAGCTGAAGCTAAGTGTTTGTAGAACGAGTGTACTAGACTATGCAAAGGGATTGCTGGCAACATAGCTTAAGTTACTATAGCCATGGCAGGATCACATAAAGCCATGTGCCCAGGGACAAAATCTTTATTACAAATTGATCTGAAAATTTCCTGTGCATTAAAACAGTGTGGCCATAGTTCCAGCTCAGCTAGTAAAGTGTATCATCAACATAGGAAAGAGGTAAAGGGTGTGACTTTTAATGAGGGAAGGAAAATCATAGTTAGAATAATGCTTAAAATTGAAGAATATTGTAGAAGTAAAGATCCAGCTGACATTTTTTGTGTCAGGCGATCTGATACTAGATAGAACAGTACAACTTTTGCCAATCTTCACTAAAATTCACATTTCAGAATACCTGTGTGTTTCTTAAATTTTTAACAATGGAGACTTATGACATTGACAGTGATCCATGGTGTAAACTTTATTTTTATTTTTTTTTTAAAATGAAAATAGATTAACAATCAAATGATTGCAATTATATTTTATGTGTCATTTATCATGAATTCACAAAAAAATTTATGATTAAGAACAATCTAATCTATTCTGAGGCAATAAAATAAACCCTTTATAACTTTGTTATATATACATATTTATAACCCTCTCTCTCTCTCTCTCTCTCTCTCTCTCTCTCTCTCTCTCTCTCTCTCTCTCTCTCTCTCTCTCTCTCTCTCTTTATGATTTATCTCTCTGCCTGTCTGTCTGTCTATTTCTCTCTCTCTCTCTCTCTCTCTCTCTCTCTCTCTCTCTCTCTCTCTCTCTCTCTCTCTCTCTCTCTCTCTCTCTCTCTCTCTCTCTCTCTCTCTCTCTCTCTCTCTCTCTCTCTCTCTTTCTCTCTCTGTCTCTCCCTCTCCCTCCATGTATGAGTCATGTTTCTCTTTCTCTTTCTCTCTCCATGTATGAGTTTTTAGAAATAATGCATGATATATGTAAGTGTGAGATCGATATTTTTGTAGAAATTATAGTGTTATTGGTGTGTCTATCTGACTGATTCTATAACTTCATGATAACATACATGAGCAGTTTTAAATTGTTATTGTACAGATCTAATAAATGTATGTATATGAATCCACAGTTGAATTATTTACAAAAATATATTTTTGTACCTGTATATTGTATGTTATTTTACACACAATTATATAGATATCTATATATCTCTCTCTCTCTCATGTTATATTTAAAAACATTTGGCTTACCCAGTAGTAATACATGCTTGGTCCACGACTTAAAAGTTTCGTGCCTAGTGGCACTTGTCAGGTGGCGACAAAGTCATGGATCAAGCATGAACTACTATTACTTGGTAGGCCTAATTGTTCTAATATATTATATATATATATATATATATATATATATATATATATATATATATGTATGTATGTGTGTGTATAAGAGACTGAGTTTGTAATAAAATCATGTATAGATCTTCATCTAAGATTAAGTTTCACTTTCTCTAGATGCAATCTGTTTTACTTTTAAATCTTGGGTACCCGACAGCTTTACACGTCATGAGACTGGTGATCTGGGCACATTTGCTGTATTAAATTATTACTAAGAAATATATACATCTGTACCTTTTTTTGCCCATTGTCATGATCACAATTTTTGTAACAAAATTCTAATTTTAGAATGTATAGACCTATGTTTGCTTTTAGGTCTGTTCTATTTCATGATTTGCAAGTATGAAGGGAAAAATTGACATTGCTTCTTTTTGAGCAGCATCATTTTCATTTTCACAGAAGCTATAAAATATTCCTTAGTTCATGTGAACAAGTATTTTCTTTTATTTTGAGTCAATTATCCATTTGAAAATCTCTTTATTGTTGTTTATTTTAAAATTAAAGAAATATGTATAACTTCATAAATGCAATGTTATGCACTTACTGACTTAGACTGCTTGAAAATGTTCAAAGAAGATGATAGTGCATATATTAACCCTTTCCCTGACGACTGGGTCAAATTGACCCGTTGAGATCTTTCATACTCAAGAACTCGGGGGATAATTAACATGTTTTAGTCAAATTTCATGTAATCTTCAAGATCATCAAGGTAAACAGTATCCTAGACCTGATTTTGAATTTGATGAAAAATATGGAATGTGTGGGGGGTTGAAGTTTTTGTATACAGTCCCTGACGACTGGGTCATATTGACCCGTATATATTCTTTTAGTAATTTCAACAAAGAAATGAGATTTTGAAGTTAAGTTATTTTGTTTTCACATTTAATAAGTTCTCTTGAAAAGAATAACAGTTTTATAACGATGTGATTAGAAATTACAAACAGGATGGCAATGTATCTTCCCCATGTCACATACATGACATCAAAATCCATACAGGCACACACACAAGACACATAATCTATGCAATCTTTTCATCTAATTCCTTTCTAAACAGTAAGAACTAAGATGGCACAAAATCTGATTGTCTTCTTCAACATCTATGCACAGTTCTTGCAGTAAATCACAGAATGTTCTGGCAAATATAGCAAGAACATTTGGTGCAAGTTGTACTTGTCTTTTTGTCTTTCTTTGAGGGACATCTGTCACACCTCCTCCGTTTTCCATCTTCAAGTTTTGCTTTCTTTGCAGATAGGTTTGAAACAGCTTCGATGGCAGAAGGCCTCAGGGTGTCCTATACTGCTGTGATGTTGTTTTGCACCTGTTTTTGCAACGTAAGGACTGCTGATCGATGGATAATCTGTGGCAATGCTAGGGATCGACCAATGTCGATGTTGAACTTTATCGGTTGTCATCATGAGACAGAGTGTCCAAGGGATACTTCATTCTAAACAAAATCAGGGCAGCAATTGATGACAAGTCCAGTTTGTTGAAAAATATCACAAGAGGCCACCTATTGGTCTTTCGTTTCGTTGTGAAGGCATGTGCCATATGTTCCACTTCGTCAACACCTCCTTTTGTCTTGTTATAAGTGAGGAAAGTTTCTGGTTTTTGGCTCTCAGTACACACTTCACCCTTGTTGTGCATTGTGCTTAGAAGCAGAACATTTTTTTGGGGGGCGTTTTGTTTGGTAAGAGACCAGCACACTTTCTTTCCTAGATAGAAATTTTGATTCCCCAAGTGGGAGGGCCTTCTTCTCTTGAAATTCCTTTGGAAGAAAGGTTTTGTTTCTTCTGACTGTTCCTACTGTTGTCAATTTTTTTCTTGACGAGGCTTTCTGCCAACTTCAGATCCGTGAAGTAGTTATCACTTATTATGTTATGCCCTGATTCATGAAAATCATCAGTCAATAAACTGACTACCTCGGCAGCGACGCTCTGGCTTCTTTGACTTGGTTTGGCGCTTGTAGTGTCTCTCCCAAGATAAGATAAAGCTCTCAATGGATAGTTGTTTGAAGCATCGCATGCCCAGAACATTTTGATGTCATATATATCAGGCTTTGATGGTATATATTGAATAAAACTACAGCGGCCTCGGAATGGAACTAATTGTCCATCTACTGTAATGTTTTGGCTTGGTTGTCGTGAAATGAATTCCAAACATCACGGATGGGTGCAAACAAATCTCTTGCACGCCGCTCAGTCCTTGTTGCTTTGTCGTCCAAACGAAGATGGTTCAAAAAGTTACTGAACCGGTGCATCTCAAACGTTGCTCTCACTAGGGAATTTCCATCTACGGGACGAAAAAGCATCTCAACTGACAAGTTGTTTTGACGTAGAGCGCCACAATGAAGAAGGCAACCCATGAAGGCTTTCATTTCATCACTGCCTGTGTCTTTCCACCCAGAGCCCTTTGTCTTTGCACCATCAATGTTTGTGTAGTCCACGATTCTCTTTATTATTTTGTCATTAACAAATAGGAGGAAAGCGTCAATTGAGACTTAACGTTACCTTGGATTTTAATATTACAATGTAAAAAGAATCCAGCGATAAAAAAATATTCTTCTTCTATATAAAAGGTGTCCGGGTCAAATTGACCCAGTTGTATTTTTTCTCAATAAAAGTGTATGGATCAATTTGACCCAGTCGTCAGGGATCAGGGGTAAAATATGTCGTCAGGGAAAGGGTTAAGAACTAAAAAGAGGGGAAAAAAAGAAGGCTGTGACACATTGCAACAGACAATAAATTCTAGGTGTCAAAGTTGTCATGTGGTGGGTCATTATCACATGTTATGCAGCTAAGTCAAGTCGTGTTGGAGTCCTTAGCACACATTCTGATCTAGTAATAATTACATTATTTGTACACTGAACAGACCCATGTGATTAAAAATTATCTTAACTAAAAATGAAAATAGGCCTACTATGATATTCCAATATGCAGTGTTATAATTCTTTCTTTTTTTATGTAATTCATAATTTTATGAAGATTCCAAGTCATGGCAACATAAACCAATTTAAATTTCTTCAAACATATCCTGATTTTGCAAAAGTGAACTAAACCTCAAATTAACATTAACATCTACTGATTTGATGGAATAATTTTTTTTTTTGTTTCTGATTTTTTTTTTCCATAACTAAAGTGGATTCCACTTAAAGGGAAACTCCTAATGAAGTGAAATCTGTTTGGCAGTTCAATTTTTTTTTTTAATATTTTTGCACTGGCTAAATCAACTCCTGCTTAAAGTCAACCAATTTTTTCCGTCCTGAAATGTTGACTTATTGCAGATTGCACTGTATCTTGATTGCTGCTGCTCCTCAAGACTTTTCGCCTTCTTCTTTCTCTTACTTCTTCTTCACCTTACTACTAGAACCGGCACTGCTGCTGCTGCAACTACTACTGCTACTACTGTACAGCTGCTACTGCTGCTGTTGCTACTTCTACCACTACCACTACTACTTTTACTACTTCTGCTACTACTACTACTACTACTACTACTACTACTACTACTACTACTACTACTACTACTACTACTACTACTACTACTACTACTACTACTACCACTACCACTACCACTACCACTACCACTACTACTACTACTACTACTACTACTACTGCTACTACTACTACTACTACTACTACTACTACTACTACTACTACTACTACTACTACTACTACTACTACTACTACTACTACTACTACTACTACTACTACTACTACCACTACCACTACCACTATCACTACCACTACCATTACTACTATTTTGACAAACGAAAAGAATGTTTGTCTTAGTTCCAGGGCTGTTCCATATCTATTATTTATTCATCTAAGGAAGCGTAACTCCTTACTAGTCAGGCTTTAGATATATGATTTTCCCAATCATACGTTTTTTTTTTCTTTTTATACATAAAAATAATTTTTAGAATGAGATTTTGACCTCAACAGTAGCCTTATAATTCACTGCCTGACATGTAATTCTTTGTTGTTTTTTTTTTTTTTTTTTTTTGTGGACAACCACAGGCATGAAGTTGATCGTCAGGTTAAATAAAGAAATGTTATCGAAGATAAAATCCTGACAGTTAATTTCATCAACCTCCTTCCCGCACTTCAATCAATCATCCAGTTAAGAGCTGATGATAGGTCATCGGTGTCTTATTACTATAACTAAGGTGTGTAACCGATTTAAAATTATTTCCTATATTTGCAGCTGTTAGTGTTACTGTCACTCTCCATTATTATGACCGATCCTAATGCAGTTTTATCTTTTGTTGTTGGTGCGAGCATTATCTGTTATATACAGTTGCTTGTAATGTTTACAAAAGAAGTGACATATTAGTTACATGTATTTAATCGGTGCGATGCTAGACTGGCAATTAAGAGGTCTCGAGTTCGATCTACGAGATACTCTGATTGTGGGGTCTGATGGCCCGCTGCCGTATAAAAATATTCTTAGAGTTAGAAAACTTCAGGAACGGGGACGTACGTAAGCAGAGAACGAATTGTTTGAAACCAGCTCGGCCCAGTTCTAGCCATAACATTACACTCTGATTAAAAAGAAGGCGTATAAGACTATGCGTAGCAGAATAAAATAGAGATACAACAGAATACAATAAAATATATTTAAAAAAAAAATACCCTCAGTGAAGTGGAGAAGAAAGAGATGAAGTCAATGAAAAACAATTTCTTTTGTCAGTTGTGAGCGACTGATTGCGATCATCGTTTGTACATGTATGTACATTGTGTATTTCCTCTACATGAGAGTTTTTCAGCGTCACAGGCCAAAATTTAGAAAGAACTATGAATGGTTCTTCAAATTATAGTTATTATTCTCTGCAGTTAATACTGTTAACTTCCTGAACAGAAATGTCAGCAGTAGAAAATTGACTTTTCTGCGCAATTTATTACTATTGCAATAATTATATTAGTATACTACTAGCAAAGAGGCCACTGTGGTGATGTGTGAATTTGCCAGGTGCAGAATTAAAAGTGATTGTTTTCCATATCTCTCTCTCTCTCTCTCTCTCTCTCTCTCTCTCTCTCTCTCTCTCTCTCTCTCTCTCTCTCTCTCTCTCTCTCTCTCTCTCTCTCTCTCTCTCTCTCTCTCTCTCTCTCTCTCTCTCTCTCTCTCTCTCTCTCTCTCTCTATATATATATATATATATAGATATAAATTTGTATTGTCATCCTACCGTTACAGTACATGTAAGTGTAATGCAAGATTTTTTTTTAATCATGCAGCTTTTTTTTTTCTATCGCAGTTGAAATTCAAGAGGGGACCAATAATTTTTTTTTCTTTTGGAAAACGAAAACATTGTCGATTCACTTCGTTTTCTTTTCTTTTCTATCTTTTAAGTATAGAAAATGTCAAAGTTTTATTGCCATATCGAAGTAAACCTGTAAATCCACCAGAACTTTTTTTTCGGCAACATGATACGAAGACTGGTGTAGAACATTTTATGACAATTTACTGGAATGTAATGGTGAGATGAAAAAAAAAAAAAGGTCCAAGAGAACGTTTTATAATTAGGATCGCAGGAAGTCCGTCAGCTATAATTTTCATTTTTTTTCCTTGTTACACAACGCAAGCACTGCGTTTTTCATACACATCGCATGATTATCAAACTTATATACATCAATAATAATAATAATAATAATAATAATAATAATAATAATAATAATAATAATAATAATAATAATAATAATAATAATAATAATAATAATAATAATAATAATGATAAAACTTTCCGATGATGCTAAAAAGTTTTGGATCACATGATTTTGTTTTCATGTTTTTGTGTTATGAAATAATTTGTTTATTTGGCTGGCTGCCCATGCGGGAATGCGCGGGGGTCGCAAAACATTGGCTCAGCGTGCCAAAATTACAAAAGCTGTGGGCCTGGATCTAACCATCTTCTCGGAGCTGATAGAGATTCATTGCGCTACTTGGGTTCCAACAACTGATCGCATCGAGGAAAAATTTTGCAACACTCAAGTTCTGTCGATTTATAATGTTATTGTCGCCTCTATTACCGTTTTTTGATGCGTCTCAACGTACAGGCAGTTGTTGAGGCCCTTCTCTGGCCCATGCTGTATCATTCTTGACGTTGATGTTGCTATCCCTGGTCGGTGTTACTAGTTGCTCTATTTTCTGTTTGACTCTGCTCAGACTTCTCCTCCCTGCTTCTGCAGCTACCGGTACCATTCAAGCCTGATGTGACAGTTACACACTTCACACAGCTCTAGCTCTGAGCCCACGGCGACAGTTTGGGTTTCAGTTACAAAACGCCAGGAGGCCTGTTTTAATTAAATAAACATTGTCTGGACTTGATACTTGATAGACTACTTTTTTTCCAAATGTAATTGTTATCTAACATGATTCGTATGCGTTTTGCAATTTTACAGTCTTAGTGTAAAATATCTGCCCCCCCTTTTCGTTTGGAAGTGATATAATAAATACAAGATGCTGGTATAGTACCTATATTTAGCAAACATAATCCTCCTCATTAATTTTTATCTCCTTTTTTTATCTTTAAAAATTCAAAGGATGGTCGAGGGGATGCTGAGGGAGAGGGTAGATAATGGGGCTGAGTTGGAGCTGCTGTTGTTGCCGACATCAGTCTTTCCTCACTTGCTTTTCCTATCTGCCCATTTATGTAATTGCATTATTGGCCAAAAAAAAAAAAATTATTCTAACCTTTGAGTGTTGGATATTAAATACAGGTTAGAATTTCAATATCTAGGCCTGTAATCTCTGCGATTCTTCGGTGACCTAGATGTAAAGAATTCGCCCCAAGCAGTTAAATAACCTGTGTTATGACAACAGTACAGAGTCGGTAGATCAAAGGATGTCAGCTGCTCTGAATGTCTGGGTATCTATCTAGTTATCTAGACGTTTCAGTGTTACTTTAAACTCTTCTACATTAACTGTGTAGAGCCGAGTTAAACGAAGCTATGCAATGCGCCGTCCACAGTCAGTTTTCCAATATGGTCATAGGAATTAGATCGGATGAGCATTGTCCCATAATCTCAAGCATTGAAAAGGCGTCCACAGGTTTTTTTTATTTTATTTTTTTTTTTTTGTTAAGATTCTCCCGACCCCTTTCTCACTTTTTTTTTCTAACTGCAGTAGTGGTTTGTTTTTAATGCTGTTTCTTTTTTTTCCTTATTGTACTTTGCCTCCCTCTCGCATTTGTATTAGCGCTAGTGCATTTTGAACTGTTCAGTTTTCACAATGCAGACGTTACTGCTTGAGCCCTATCTAGAACAAAACTGCTGTTTCGTGCTGTAGCGCTTGCAATAACCATAGTGTCAGCCATTGGTAGCATTATCAGTTAGTGTTCTAAAATTTCACATGCATACTGCTTGCTCGTAAACTCCATAACAGATTACACGCCAAGTGTTTCGTGTAGGGCCACCATTGCATAACATTTATGTCAATGAACACGTTCTCTTTACCATGCAGTCAATAAAATAAATTAAAAAAGATCAACCCATAGTATGTTAAAAGATAAATGGAAATATTACGGTGCGTAAAACTTAAATACCTTTATACAGTTTAAGTACGTTGCGTGACAATATCCCAAGCAAGTGGCTCAGGGTGTAATAAAGGTAACAATTTCGCCTGGAAAAAAAGGCGACCTAAGAAGGATAAGCGTAACATCAAACCGTCTATTTATAGTGGCAGTGTTACGCATTCAACCCACCGTTAGCCGAGGACGCCGCCAATCATTGAGTCGATGGATTTTACTGTTTTCTCTAAGGATCTCTCCGAAGGAACAAACGTCAAAATACTTTTAAATGGGTTACATGAGACAAAGAATCCGTCAGTTTTCCTGATAAATACATGATATATATTTGCAGAATTATTGATTTCACTAATACTGACCTCATTCTCAATACTGATTTATAAGCCTATCAACAAATAATGTTCACCGTATAAAACGGCGATTACTACTACTACTACTACTACTACTACTACTACTACTACTACTACTACTACTACTACTACTACTATTGCTGCTGCTGCTGCTGCTGCTACTACTACTATTGCTGCTGCTGCTGCTGCTGCTACTACTACTACTACTACTACTACTACTACTACTACTACTACTACTACTACTACCTTTATTGCTGCTGCTGCTGCTGCTGCTACTACTACATTCACATCTCCTGCTGCTAAATATAACTCAGTGGTTCTTAACCTTGTTGGAGCTACCGACCCCCACAAGTTTCACATGCGGATTCACCGAACCCCTCTTTAGTGAAAAGTAAATATGATTTTTTTTTCAAATTCAAAACATAGATATGATTCTAGCGGCTCAGCGCAGCCAAACCGCTGAGATCGACCCACCGAACCCCAAGTGTTCGATCGAACCCAGGTTAAGAACCACTAATATAACTATTATAGAAAAGATACTTTGTTGTGATTGAAATGAACAATTGGTTTTCGTGTGTATACACGTATGAATCTCTTATTGAACCGCGAAACGTAAAGAAGACTTTATATATATATACACATAAAGTCTTCTTTATATAATATATATATATTGTTTCCTATTTTGTTTTCTCTTCTCTCTCTCTCTCTCTCTCTCTCTCTCTCTCTCTCTCCCTTCCTATATCTTTTGATTTTGCCCATGTAAAAAAATCGCACCTCTAACGGCTCTAAGTCTTCACGAGATGTAAGGAAAGAAGCAGGAGACGATGTTCAATAGTTGCTTTATAGGGCAGGAACGAGTGTGTAGTTACCACTTATCTTGGCTAGGTAAGGCTGTGGATGACATAATGAAACGCAGGCTATTTTGGCTCTTCTTTCTACATGTATTTCATTATCAAACGCTGGCGTCTTGCAGCTTCAGACTCCTCTAACTGAGCCTATGTAGTGTGTCGACTGCCTTGTGTTTCGTTAGAACCACTTAATGCAAATACACCCGGTTCATGGCACTTCAAATTCACTTATGGGAAATGGAAAGCTATACGAATCTCGATAGAAAGTCTTCTTTGGGAATGCTAACTCATTGTGGTTGACGTTCGCCTTCATAAGTCCACATGTACCTGTAATTTCGAAATCAAAGTGTACAGCAATGAAAATTAGAAGAAAAAAAAAAAAAAACTAACATGGAATGAGAAATCATGAACCTCAACTCTTCACTAATGCTAACAGTCACAGCCTCTGAGCTTCTGAGAGACTGAGCTATGCAGGCCAAACACCGCACAAGGCAAGGGTAAACAGAAGCCCGGACTCTTGGCTTAGATTATTATTGATCAACCGTGACAGGGTACTGGTACAAGTCGAGAAATATTCGAATCTTTCGGAAAAGGCTGAAAGTCAGATTTTATTACATGTACATGAAATAATTATTAAATCATATTCTTGTAAACCTTTTCCTACCAAACATTATGTGTAATAATTAAACTTTTTGTTCCTAACTCGAGTTTCTTTCTTGGATTTTTATGGTGAACGAAATAAGGAAACGGTAATGGTGGGCTGTTGTTTTTTTCGCAAATATACTTGTACCGAACCGATTCGCACAATCCAGTGCAACTGTACCGGTACTTTATGCGTGCAGTGCCGCCCTACGACACTATCGTCTGCCTATCTTTCGGAAACTAAATATTTGAGGGTTGAAATACAGGTCTACTAAGGCCCTTTTTCACCTACTTGGGTGAAGTATTCAGCTTAAACTTGAAGACTCGTGACAGAGCCGATATTTTAAGTTCGGTTCTTGTAGAGGTGCAATTAAAGTGACTAATCGATTAAAATAAACTCATGGATATGCAAAAAAAAAAAAAAAATAGCAGAAAATTTAACAGCAGTTGAAAAACTTGTATATATGTGAGAAGCCTTTGGTTGCAGAAACAACACGTGCTTGAAGAACTGCTGGTTTGGAAGTCGACCATTTCAAGGACAAAATGCCGAAATCAATGTTTACATGGTAAGTAAGTTTGAAAAGAGAAATAAGACTTACTCAACTATTGCTATGTTACGGCACGAAAACTGTATTGTTGTGATTTAGCTCGATTACAGTCAGATGGGAAACAGTCGCGTCAGCTAAAAGTAAATTAAAAAAAAATACAATTTTTATTTTTTCAAACTCAACAGACGATCAGATAGCTTAGTTGATGCATTATAGGACTGGAGCTTAGGAGGTTCGATCCCAATTTTCGTTGACTTTTTAAAGTTAATTACAGTATAATTGGTTATTCCTTGCTTAAAAAACTTGGAAGTTCAAGATCTATACGTAGTGAGATCTGCCTTTGACTGATCATACACAATAAATTTTAAATGAAGTAAGTCAGTCCAGTGTACAGTCTTTTGTATTTTGAAAAGAAAAGTTTATTTCATTGGGTGTAATTAGTATTTACTTTATCATAAAAAAAAGAATTGAGACATTCGTTGAATCCAAAATCTTAAGTATTCAATTAAAACTAATTACATGACTGAAGAAATTTTAGGATAATCATGACTTGATGTATCTTTTTTTTTCGTCTCATTATGTAAAAAAATCCACAAACGTAGAAGGGGGATAATGCAGAGGAAAAATGTTACAAGAAAGATGGACAGCGAGAGGGCAAATAGAATTAAATACGAGAGAAAGAGAGATTAAAAAAAAAAAGTCGGGAGAGAAAGAGGGAAGAAAAGATGACACAACAAAGGTGAAAAATACGTAGGAATAGGGAGAGGGGAGAGAATGTGAGAGATAGAGATAGAAAGATAAACAGACAGAAACCCAGAGTCGTATTTATGCTCGATTATTTTTCACTTTTTTTTTCTATCACCTGTTTTAAAATAATTATTATGGTGGGGGAGGGGGCGTAAGTTTTTTTTTTTCTCCTTACGCTTTTGACGCAGTTACATGTAAATTCTTTATTTAAAGTTTTGATTCTTGTGTCTTGGGAATAGTAAGAGTAGAAAGAGAGAGAAGACTGGTAACTTCCCTATTACAATCTTTGGTTAATCTTGACCTCCTTCATATTGATTACTATATTCACAAAGTATAACTAAATCAGAGCTCACACAAGTTGCACGGCAACGAAAGGGGGTCGATGAATCCTATATTGATATACCACTACAATCGACTTAATCGCATTTACACTTTTTCAATGCACGAGTGCGCACATCTTTGCATTGTAAGTTCAAAAGAGGGAAAAAGGCATCTGTTGAATTAAAAAAAAAAGATGAAGCGAAAACCTGTCAATTTGCAAAGCAAATTGTAGAAAAAGGTGCACTAAATGAACGTCCAGTGCTCCTTGATTTCGTTGAAACTCTGAACATCCATTTTATAAACAGAACCGAGTAGTGCGCGAGAACCGACTCGCACTTTACGAACCGACACCTCTGCCGAGCTTTTCAGAATTACTCATGCGTGCTCAGCGATAACCTACGAATATAGTTGCAAAAAAAAAAAAAAATGATGAATAACAAACACAATCTCTTTTTTTATATTCAAATGTGTACCAGGCCTACATTCTCATATTAAATGCAACATGATTTTTCTGAGCTAAGCATTGCGCTTGCCTCGTTTTCATTTTCCATTCAAAGCCACAGGGTATACTACTTATGTAGGTTTGCGACTTTCTCAGTGTGACAGAGGTATTAGCGCAGTGAGGATTAAATTCATGAGGCCGTGAAAAACAATTTTAGTACTCAGTTGAAAAAAATAATATGTTTCTGTGATTTGCCTTTCGTTGTCAGAAGCAACAAAGCCGTTCAAGACTACTTAACTTATATCTTTGTAACGTGATTTTCTGAAAAGAAAAAAAAGACTATGCCGAAAACAATGTTTACAAGGTAAGTCACGATTTTCAATGCTTAAAGTGGGTACATGTATGTTTATTGGTAATCTTTGTTCCTTTTTTTTTTTTTTTTTGGGAAATTTAGTTACAATGTAGTTCGTTTTGACCATTAAGATCGTTTTGACCATTAAGATCGTGAATTTGTATGTAAAATGCTAAAGACGCTCGACAGAAAAATATCTTCCAAATCTATCAACTGATTGGAAACTATTGATAGGATGCGCGTCCATGACTTGTAGGCCTATTTAACACTACCATCAGGGAGGAATGAGATTAGACCGTTCACAGAAGTGTCCTGAAAGCCATCAGCGTATCGCTTTTAGGAATACATCACAAAAGCAAGATTGAGCCTTCCCAATCTTAATATTACAGAAAGGCTTTTCTAAATCAAGAGAAAACAGTTCAAACTCTCCCCATGCCTCTCCAGATTTCGAATAATCCATAACTTTGAATAAGTATGAAGAATGCTTGAATATTGAGTCTTCTTTATTGAAAAAAGGTAAAACTAGAGAGAAAAAAAACAAAGGAAAAAAAAACATAAAAAATGAAAGAGAAAACGTACGCACAGCACAGTTGAAGCGGAATATCATTCAGTATTTAATTAGTTTAGCGTGTACCGATTACTTTGCCTGATACATGTAGACGGTGATTCGAAGCCACACGTTCCTCACAGTGCAGAGCAAATACTAGAATTTTTTTTTAGCAATGATAATATGGAGGAATAGCGAGATAGAATCTTTGAATATTTTTCATTCAACTAACTGATATTCTTTCGATGAAATGATATTGATAGATCGAGCCTAAACACTGGAAACCAAACTATATCTATTAGATCATGACTGTGAGTGAGAGATATGGAATTACTCTGATTTTAGATTTTTTTTTTTTTTTGGAAGGGTACGGACTAAATTACACACCAATAGGAAACACATTATTGGGTTGCTACTGTTTCTTCTATGTAAAAAACCGCCCGTACCTGAAAGGAATTCTTTCCTTTTTTTAACCACCAGTCTATATTTAAAGCAATCTAATTTCCGACGTGTGACAAACTACTATAGACCAAAACACCGTCAGATTACTCAATAGATAAATCTTCAAACCAGCTGATTACTTATTTTGGTAGGTCTTCCGATTGGGTGCGTCGGTTGAGTATGATGAGATATGATATAGCATACATTATTGCAGTAATTATTAAAATTTGGAATTAATTGTTAGAATATGATTCACACTTACTTGAGGCATTAATAAGTTCTATATACGACCCGATCAAACGAAGCCCTCTTTAGTATGATAGAGGTACAGTACCCATTCGGAAATCCTTCCTGCAATTCAAAGAATCAGATTGAGTGTGAAGAAATTTTAAAATTTTTCTTTTTTCAGCTTCATTTTAATGAAAATTCAATACTTTCTAAAAGACATGTGTAGCTCATATTTGTTGATTTATTATTTTTTTTATTTTTTTTGGTCTCGATAATAAAACAAATCGAACAAAAGTTTAGTCGGTATTATTGCAGTTATTGGCCCAACGTACCCTAAGCTTTAAAATTGTTTTGTTCACAATGAATTTGATATGCTGAACACGAATATGAAGGTTTTATTCGTCGCCAATAAATACTTTTCAAGATATCAGCATATTTGTGTTGTTCTAAAATCCCAACTTAAGTTTCGATTTCGTCGGGAAACATACAATTGTGAAGCCTAACATGAGTTGGGCCGATATCTGCAATTTTACCGTTTAGTCAATCAAATGTTGAGGGTAAAGTACAAAGTAAAAAAATTAAGAATAACACGCCGTAATGATATTTAAGATAACCCTATAAGTCACATTTTTTTAATCCAGTAACTTAAATGTCGCCAAATAATTATGATACGTGAAGCGACGGGTGATTATATTGTACGCTTAAAAACCAAAATGTTTGGTTGCATAATGTTTGATGATAGGAATTAGTACCATGCAACCTTATTTCAATATATAAAGATAACGTTTGTATTCGGCAGAGTTTTGAGTGGAAAAAACCGCATTTTAGATGTTTTGTCTTATGTAAATATCTGACACTATTAGATTTCTGTGGTAACATGACAAGCCATGTGGGTGTGCACATAAAAAAACCGAGATGGTGTTTGTTTTGGTTCAAACATCCATCTTCAGATGACTGGAAATTTCGCTGACCTGTAAAAAAAAAAAAGAGGATAGAAAAAAAGGGTGGGGAGTGGGAGGAACAGGTGGGGGGGGCAGATTGAAAGATAAATAGGCTATATGAAGAGAGGAAATGGTCAGAGTAGAGATGAAGAGAGGTAAGAGAAAGGGGGAGGGGAATGAGGGAACGGGATGGATGAGGGGGGAATAGAGGTATATAGAGTGAGGGACAGAGACAGACACAGAGACAGAGGAAGACACAGAGACAGGGGAAAGAGAGAGTGATACAGAGAGGGAGAGAGAGAGAGAGAGAGAGAGAGAGAGAGAGAGAGAGAGAGAGAGAGAGAGAGAGAGAGAGAGAGAGAGAGAGAGAGAGAGAGAGAGAGAGAGAGAGAGAGAGAGAGAATGGGATACAGTCAGTGGGCGTGAAAGCGTGAAATAATTTGTATAGATGTGTGAAAGAGGAGGAAGAAAGGGAGGGAGGGAAAGGTTAGGGAAGGGGTGAAGTAGGTCAGGTCTACACCAAAGAAATTTAATACAGCTCAACTCTTTACCTTTGACGTACACAGAGAAGATAATTACTCTTATTGAGGCGTCTCTGAACCAGTCTTTCAAGGCTCTGGGTATGGAAAGACAGAAAGTTCAAAATCATTGCAGTTTGTTAGTTCAAATTTCATATCATTTATCTATGCTTTAGTGTTAGAAAGGCTGAGCCTTTCTTAAACTGAATTATTTGTTGATTATATCTGAGTTCACAATCGCAGTTTTACAAAACTGGTCTGGCTAACTAAAATAAGCAAGCAATGCTCTCTAAGATACAAAGAACGCCGTTTAGTCTATTTACTTAACATAGATAATACATTCTTTCCCTTTGATCCTGGTTTTTTTTCCGGATCATATTTCATCACCTTCCAATCCTTTGAAAAATAATCTCTCTCTCTCTCTCTCTCTCTCTCTCTCTCTCTCTCTCTCTCTCTCTCTCTCTCTCTCTCTCTCTCTCTCTCTCTCTCTCCCTCTCACTCACTCTCACTCTATCTCTCTTCTTCTTCTTCTTCTTCTTCTTCTTCTTCTTCTTCTTCTTCTTCTTCTTCTTCTTCTTCTTCTTCTTCTTCTTCTTCTTCTTCTTCTTCTTCTTCTTCTTCTTCTTCTTCTTCTTCTTCTTATTATTATTATTATTATTATTATTATTATTATTATTATTATTATTATTCTTATTCTTCTTCTTCTTCTTCTTCTTCTTCTTCTTCTTCTTCTTCTTCTTCTTCTTCTTCTTCTTCTTCTTCTTCTTCTTCTTCTTCCTCTTCTTCTTTCTCCTCTTCTTCAATAGTAATACTGAAAACAATAATATTAATAGCAACAAGAACAACAAAAACAATTATTATTATTATTATTATTATTATTATTATTATTATTATTATTATTATTATTATTATTATTATTATTATTATTATTATTATTACTATTATTATAATCATTATTATCATTATTACTATTAGTTGTAAATTAATTGTATTAGTTAACATTACTATTATTACTGTTGTTGATGTTCTTGTTTTTGTTGATATTTTTCACGCCATCATGAAATTTTGCTTCGTTTTTTCCAGGCCCGCAGATGTGGCTGATATCGAGTTTTATCTCAATGGAAAGAAGCACAGAGGTATGTTAAATTCAACTAAATATGAACCACGTAGTGTGGATTGCAACCATATTTTAGTTGCAGCATTACGATTTCACCGTCTACTTTACTTTTTGAAGTTAGAACTTTAAACCCTTGATTCTGGATGATGAACAATTCTGAGTCTTTTGCTTTTAATAGCCAAACTTTTCTCGCAAGATCCTCTTTTGTTATTACTCTTTCAACTTCATACACAATCAACGTCGTTTACTAGGAACTTTACAGAAAGTTCCATTGTATTTAATTAAATTTGACATACCCCCATTTCCAGTTTCTGACAAGTTCCCAGCCACCACTACGCTGAACGACTACATCCGAGAGTTTGCCGGGCTGCCGGGGACAAAGGTCATGTGCAAGGAGGCCGGATGTGGCTGCTGCGCCGTCACTGTTACGCATGCGCTAGATGGCGAGGCTGTGGAGACCATGAGCATCAATTCTGTAATTGCTTCAACACGGCCATATTTTAATTGCTGAATTAGCCATTCATGTTTTCAAACTAAAATTATTAAGAACATTTACTTTTTATAATTGAAGTTATTATTGGCCGACACAAAATGCTCTCTGTGTCAATATGAGCTATCATTTATTTTATTTTTATCTATTTTTTTAATACACTTAATTTTAAACCGAGGAATGGAGATGGGGGAATAAACCTTTCGCTCTCTTCCGCCCCCACTCTCATCTACGTGAAAATCTGGTCTAGATCAAATATATGGGTGAATAGCGAGGGGAGGGGAGTGAGAGTTGAAGAGAAATATTTGTCATTGATTTTATAAGTAAATTCTATTTCCCTTGCAGTGTGTATGTCCCCTGTACAGCGTGGATGGCTGGCAGATCACCACTGTTGAAGGTATCGGCAGCCAGAAGGATGGGCTCCACCCCATCCAGAAGAGACTTGTTGAGCATAACGGAACTCAGTGTGGCTACTGCAGCCCAGGCTTCGTCATGTCCATGTATGGGTGAGTACTCAGAAATAAAGGACGGTTCATACCACTAGAAGTCTGAGTTCATCGTTTTGAGCAAGCTATTCACTTTTTGATAATCTTTTTCATTGCTTTTTTAAGTTTATCAAACATTTTCTCTCCGATATAGGTTCGTCTCGTTGAGTGGAATGAAGCAGTTTCCAATTTCCAACAATTATAAAGAAAATGGCGCATTTGACAACCCATCGGCAATGACGCCTTACATGTTGAGCTTTACTTTTCTTTACCTTAATTTTCATTCTTTGCAATTTTCCCTTCATTTTTTTCCCCTTGTTCAAACAACACGTTCAAATAACATTAAGCTAATTTGATTCGACGCTTCCCGCCAGCCTGCTGCACCAGCAGCCCAAGCCCACCATGAGCGAGATCGAGGGGTCTCTGGACGGACACATCTGTCGGTGTACCGGGTACCGCTCGATTCTTGATGCCATGAAGAGCTTCGGAGTCGATTCTCCATCTGGGGGATGCATTGATATTGAGGTTGGCGTACGCTCTCTATTTCTTTAAAAGAAAACCCACTCAAACGCAGTTGTTACTGTACAGAAATTCAAGAAGACCGTGAAAGCGAAAAAAAAAATTCTGAGATTGAGCCGATTCGAATTTATTTTTCTGAACATGAACACAGTCAGCTTAAATTATCCATTTTCTCCATCAAAGATACCGTGTGTTATTCTTTCTGAGTGCGAAGCTTGTGGCCTCTATGACGCTGAAATAATTATAATTCTATCATTTCTGTCTTTCATTAATAAAAAGCACTATTCTAAATGCAAAATGGCTGATTTTACCATCTGAGCATTTTGTTTCCTTTAAAAGACGCTGCATTAGAATATGCAGTAGTGAACTTTAATGGCGAGTCAGTGATGAGTTTATTTCAACCACCGCACAGGATCTCAACAAAAACCTGTGCCCAAAGACAGGCGAGCCTTGTCAACCCCACAGCGACTCCAAGCATTGCATCACAAAGAAAGCTAGTGATTCGACAAACGGAGATGTCAAAGGTACAGCCCCTGCAGCTCTCGACCTTGACCTTCGAGAAAGTCGTTGGTACCGTCCTTTAACACTGAAGGACCTTGGCAAGATTCTGCAGCAGCACAAGACACACTCCATAAAAATGATGTTCGGTAACACAGCCTCGGGTAAGACATAAGAGCTAACTGAATCGTAAAGGAGACTGGGGGTGAGGGCGGGGGCGGTATTGAATGAATAAGGTCTACTATCACAACTTTCGAAAGTTTGGATTTTTTTTCACATTGTTTACTTCCTAAACTAACCCGGCTAAGAAGGCTTTCCTCTGTAAAATCAATCATCACGAAAAAGCCAATTTTTTCTTCCTTTGCTATGCTACCAATCTCCTTCGACTCAAGTTTTCGTGCGGTGGGCGGTCACACAGTTGTCTGTCTCCTTAAGGCTTTCTCCAGATCCCAAGTCTTAGCTTGTCACTAGTATGGACTTCTGTAGGTCATTTCGTGTATCTGGCTTCATCAAAGTTTGGTCTGGTATGAGATGGAAGCGGGTTTGTGCCCCATGTTGCTCGCACCTTCTAAAGCAAAACAAGCCTATAAAAAGATCGTCAAAAGTAGAGACTACAAACCTAAAAAAAACAAACGTTAGTATTTTCTTCTTATTCTTTTATTAATATAAATTTGATACGTGAAACCCCATATATTTTAAATCATTCGGTTAGGATTTTTTAAAAGCTTATTTTACATGCAACAAGAATTTCTTTTCAAATACGGTAATGCTTTTTTATGAATTCGATTGTGAACTTTTCTTTATGATGACATTATCATACCTCTTTTTGAATTGAAAGAACCAAATAATGATAGTTCTAAGTTTTTAGTTCAAAATGTTGCAAAAGTGAATTAGTCATTCTCTAGGTGTAAAAAATTAAAAATGTTAGAATTTTGTTTCCCAGCAATTATCATGCGCGTCACAAAGTTAGACAGTGGGACTTTTTATGTCCAGGAAAATTATCGACCTAGGAACGCCATGAAATTATTAGAGTTGACTGAAGCAATAATTTAAAACAAGTTTTACCAGACAAAATAATGAATAAAACAGTAAAAAGTAATGTGCGCTTTTTAAAATTTGAAATTACAATTACTTACTTCGTTAAGGTTCCATCACATAAAAATACACCATGGTTTCAATAACATAAAGGCAACTGGGATATACATGCTTATATTGCATTCTTTCGAAAATAAAATTTTTTAAATCTAAAAATAGAAGAAATTTGATCAAGAGTGTTTTCTAATATTTCTCATTATCAGGTATTTTCAAGTACGAAGGTCCATTTGAGGTGTACATTGATCTGAGATCTGTGAAGGAGCTGCATGTGTTTAAAGTAATTATAAATGTTAAGTTAATATGAAATACCATCATCTCCATGTTTTCAATAAGGTTTCTGAAGAACTATACAAAGAAATATTATGTTTTTATCCTTCATCCACCTTCATCTTCTCCTCCATCCCCTAGTCTTGTCAATCACATTGAAAACTTCGATTTTGGCTCCGCAGTTTGCGATTTTTGGACATCTATGCATACTTTTCTTCACTAGAACACAGACACACACAAAAAACAACCCTACACTAGGCTCTGTTTGATTTTAAATTTTACTTATATATTTTTCTTTTATAAAACTTTAAGAAATGTTACATTACGGCGCATCTTAACATAATGGGCTGTTTTGTATACTCCTAACGTTGGACAACAAGACAAGCCTTGTGTTTGAACATAATATCAAAGAAAATCACACAGGACTTAGTCTATGTGGTCATAAATATTATGTATTTATAATGGAGTAATAAATTTGCTTTTCCTTCTCGTATCTTTTAAACCCTTGTCACAGGACAACAAGACAAGCCTCGTGTTTGGGGCAGGCACCACCCTTGGCAAGTTCAGGAAGAGACTGATCGAGTATGGAGAGAAACCAGGCTTCCACTACTTCCCCAGAGTTGTCCGTCATCTGAACGTGTTGGCCAGTGTCCTTGTCAGGAATGTGTGTAATTTGCTGTGGTCGACACTAATCTAGTACAGGAGTACCCGCTTTATAGATCTCACTTGGATTATCATTGGAATGTAAACCAAAGATAGAATCAAAACCCAAAACATCATTATTTTATTGTTTTAGTACCATACAGAATCTTCACTTCTTATGGCAAGACCCACGTCAAAGATTTAAAGTTATAAAATATCATTTTATTTTTGCAGTTCCGTAATGTGTATGGATATATATTTTAGGAAAATTCATGGACCTCTAAACCTATCTCAAAGCGATTAAAACATTTTTAAATGTATGAATGTTCATGAAAGGATTTTGGTAAAGAAACACAGCTGTTTAGTTTTCATTTTAGGAATGCATAGCTGTGACCAGAATTTTGGTATATGACTCATTACATTTTAAAGCATATCACAGATAGTAAATGACAACTAAAATCGTTTGGCTAAACACAAGTTTCAATTAAAATTCTGCACGTGTGTTGAATAAGATATGTCTTCTTACTTAACCCAGGCCGGCTCAATGGCAGGTAACCTGATGATCAAACACACCCACCCCTGGTTCCCGTCCGATCTGTTTACCATGCTGGAGGCTATTGGGGCCAAAGTTGACATATTTAGTAAGTTGATGCTTTCGTGAATTCCATCGATTAGCCTCGCTACCTCTGCTTTTCAATTTGTATTTTCAATTTGTACCTTCCATACATACAAATATATATATATATATATATATATATATATATATATATATATATACATAAATAGATTTCGAATGGGTGTATTTAGTTCCGATGTATCTGAGAATACAAAGCAAGATGATCATACTCGAAACAATGAAAAAATATTTAAAAAAAAAAAAAAGACAAAAAGCTCAAGAATATTTTGTTTTCAAATAATTTTGAGTGATACAATTTATTGCATAACATGGACTAGTTACTGGAGAAGTGAAGATACGCTCACTATTGAATAATAGCTTGGTGACCTTACCTGGTCCAGTGTGTTCCTTTGTAATTGTTAGACAACGGAAAGTCCAAATACAGATTCGCGAGCAGTTACAAATCTTGTTACTCTATCAACATTTACTCTTGTGTCTAACACCATTTGATACACTAGTGAAGAATTCATACACAATAATATGAGAATGGATATGAAGGGTAAATCTTCGATTAGACAGCTATAAAACTGAAAGAAAATCTGAAAGTATGTGTTGAACCTTAAAACTGTTGAGTTTCAACATGTTTTCTACCTTAACTGAGCTCCTTAGTTTACTTCTTTAGTGATTAAATTCTCATATAGATATAAATGCATGTTAGCGTAATTTAGCAGTTTCATATGTTCGTATTTGTACATAGGCCTATCAATAAAGGAAATATACTGATTGTGCACTTTTCCAATCTGTTATTTGATTCTGTTAAACGCTTATTAGAAAGCTGTGAATTTTCGCATTAAGTGCACAAAAGTGCACTGCCTTGATTGAAGTCTTAGCCATCCAGTTACTTAAACCTCCATAATAATGGATGTTAATAATAAATCTGTAAATAGATTTGGATTATATAAAATTAGTTAACCATCCTTACTCAATCCAGCCTCTGTATTTATGATTTTCAGACTCCAAAGATGGGAAAGTCACCAAGCACACACTGATGGAGTTCTTGCGTAACGTTGATATGAAACTGAAGGCCATCACTGCCATCGAGGTGCCCAGCTGGTCATCTCGGGACCACTTCCGATCATTTAAGATTACACCCAGGTGGCAGGTCAGTTGCGTATCAGTCCTATCATAAAGAATATTATTGAAGGATTGAAATATCACCCCAGTTTAATTACATTTATTGATCTCGTATATTTTTACATTTGATGCATTCTGCACATTTCACCAGCTTGCTCGAATAAACTATGACTGACATGAAACCGATTCGTCTTGTGCTTGTATAAGAGTGCTTTATGTTGTGAAATCAGTCTAGGTTATGTAGGTACGGTAACAATCAGCTAAAAGACATGAGTCATGGTTACCATCTGTATCATGCAGAAGGAATTTTGACATAATTTTGTACTCATAGTTTAGAGAACACTCCTTATGGCCACCAATGGACAAAATGATGAAATAAGCACCCATAATTCACCAGAACGCCCATGCTTACATCAACGCCGCCTTCAAGATTCCTGTTGACAAGAGGAAGATTGTTGGAAGACCCAACATCGTTGTCGGTGGTGTGAGCGGGGAAATGGTATGTCTACAGTAAGGAATAACTTAACCAAACATCACCCTTATTTCAATTTCATCAAGTGATAAATATCTCAGTTTACGATTTTTCTTGAGAATAATGATGGAAAAGGTGGAGAGGGTAAGGGAAAGCTAGTGTTTCTCGTTGACCCTTCCTGAGCTCACTAGGTACCAGTCGTCATCAGACGTTCTTTCCGTCGTTGGGCGAGGACATCGCACTCGACTTGACCTATGAAAGCTTTGATATTCATCACTAAGGCCATGTTACCTTGACACGATGAATCAAATGGCTAATCAAAATAAGGTTGAAGATAAAATGGTTAGTATTCTACGCGATTCACCTAAGGTATCGAATTACCATTGAGATTTTTTTTCGCTTTTGTGTGAGTGTGTGAGGGGGGAGGGGTAAACTTGCTCTCTCTCTCTCTCTCTCTCTCTCTCTCTCTCTCTCTCTCTCTCTCTCTCTCTCTCTCTCTCTCTCTCTATATATATATATATATATATATATATATATATATATATATATATACATACAAATCCCTGAATTTCATTTTAAATCACCCAGTGCTTACCTAAGTGCCTTTTTTTTACTGTCGTTCTAAATGTCAAGAAGGCTTTACATATTGGAAAAAAACCATTCTCTGAGTCAAATTTGTATGATTTAATTATACAAATAAAACCAATAAAGATTTGTATCTTTGACAATACAAAGTAAACGAAAATTGAAATGTCTAAACGTAGTTTTCACTTTGGCAGTGATGAAGATATTAATTTTGTGTTGTTCATTTTCAAACAGGTTCATGCCTCAAAAACTGAGGCCTTTCTTGAGAACAAGACATTGAATGACGAGGTCGTTAATGGTACAGTACTTTTCGAAACACAGAAAGCTTTCAAATGGAAATTGTTTTTTGTTTTTTTTCTATAGATTTTTTTTAAACAAATAGAAAGCGAGGGATCAAAAGTTATTGGTCAAAAAACAGGTAAATCATTAGAAAATAGATAAATAGATGGATAAGGCGGATGGGACAGAAGGCCATTGTGATAGAGTATTATTTCTTTGAGAAGTTTAACGTCATTACAGAGAAATTCGGAGAGAAGACAAACAGGGAAGAATGACGACATCAAACAGTTTGTCCTTAACCTTGACCTGATTCGGTGCTCTAAGACGAACACCTCCCTTATGACAAGAAGGTCCTTTTTTCTATATTTTTCTACGATGAAGTAAAAAGCATTGAAAAGAAATCGCAGTTTGAGTTTGAGTTGATTGAGAGACGAGATAGGCTAGTCTCAGAACAAACTAGCTGAAGTGGGAGAGAAGTTTAGATATATTCTATAAAGTTCAGAGAGGAAAAGCATGAATAAGTACAGGAGGTGAATCTATTTTTCTCCGCTTTGCCATTTTCCTTTACGAAATGAAGGCATAAAAAGTTCGATTATGTTACCTTAACTATGAAACGGATCAAAAGTACGTCGACTATACAAGCTTGTGTTTTTAAAACCATCAATTTGTTACTGGAATTATAGCATTCAAATTAGTATATTGCTCACAAGAATGGGAAAAGCCTTAGACATAGACATCTAAATAATTTGCGTATTATAAGTTTTCCCCAATATCCCTCTCCTTCTTTCTTTTCTTTATTTGCTTCTTTCCCCGCTTTCTGCTTATCTTTTGACACACCCACTCTCTTCTATCTGTCTAGCATTCTCTTCAACATTCTCTCTATCTCGCCTTCTCTCAAGCAATTTTGCAATAGGAAACTTTATCGTGCATAAATTTCTAACCCCATATCCCTTCTCTACGTTCATATTTTATCAGCCGCTTTGAAGACTATGTTTGAAGAGATACAGCCAGAGGCTCTAGAGGTTGGAGGCTCTCCCCAGTACAGGCGACAACTGTCTGTAAACCTGCTGTACAAGGTGAGAATTAGCGAGATAAAGAGCAACATCAAGAGATTTTTTGATTATGATTTTCTTTTTCAAGTTGAGAGAAGCGCTTGTGGCTGTAGAGCTAGATCGTCCGCTCTGATATCACCAGAGACCTTTTTAATGGGTTCGAACCCCACATGGTCTGCAAGGTATGTCTGGAGCTATATCTTTTGCGTTTAGTTCTGCTCGATGAGGTTTAGGTTTGATACTCAATTATCGGATATCACCTTGCTGCGTACGAAACATGAAAAACAAATACAAGTTAACAATAAAGTTGACAATGGCAAAAATTGCAATGTTTTCTCCCATTTAAGCACATAAGTTACTTTAATATACTTAAAAAATGGAAGCTTAAATAACTAAATCAAAATTATGCATTTATGGCTTTTAGTGCTGTATATAAGAAGCCATTGAAGGTAGCAGTCGCATATGGTAAGTATAAATGATAAAGCTTTAAGATTCAGTTATTTCAAATGCAGAAACAACTCTTTTCTTCATAATATAAGAGGTTTCTAGCTCACACACTTTGCTACATCAAATTTGCCAGTGAAGGTTAAAATATTTTTGGTTCATTTGGTAACTTCATGAAGCAATACCAGAGGCTGGAACAAAATCCTTTTTAAGTAATGGAACAATCTGGAATACTGCACTTTTAAAGGTTCAAGTACATTTTATATCTCATCTACAAGGTTTTAGTTTGTACTGGAATTTAAAGAGATAAACTGGATTTTGAAGTATATTATTCCTTCAAAAGAAGAGAGTCTTTAGAACAAAATATGTCAAAAGTATCTAGAGACATTATTTTACATGTCAAGATACCCTCTCCAATAGCAATAGTGCTGAATCTGCAAGTTAGTGATCTATCGTTACTAATATTTGATATTGCATATGCCTTGCAGACTCTCCTTGAGGTGTACCAGCCAATGAAATTCAGTCTTCAATCTGGAGCGTTGAGCATGGAGCGACCTCTGTCGTCTGGACTCCAGACATATCAGCAAAAGAGTGACAAGTTGCCCGTGGGACAAGGCATGCCTAAAAAGACAGCTCCGCTGCAGGTAAGATTCTAGACTTTTCTGATTAAATGACACTTTATTCTTTGACACTTAAGTTAAATTAAAGTTTGCATTCGGAGGGGCCCAATTTTATTTTGCTCTGCAGACTTTACATCTATATTCATGTTTTCTAGAGAAAGTACTCTGTATATTTTGTCTCTCTCATTTTAGGTGACAGGAGAGGCGGTCTATACCAATGATATGACAACCTTCAAAGATGAGCTACAAGCTTCCTTTGTGCTGACAACCATAGCCAAGGGCAAGATTGACAAGATAGATACCTCAGAGGCTTTGGTAGGTTTCGCTTGGAGTCAACTGTAGAGGCTTAAAGAAAAAAGTGGAACAAAGAGAGATAACTTAGGGTAAAATAAAGTTGCTCATGCTCCATGGTATTTTTTGTGACTATGATTGTTCGTCCAGCCCCCATCTTTGACGCAGAGGTCGCATCCTTTCTGAACACTTCGTTTTGGTCTAATGAGAAACCGAACAATGAAAACTGTTTCCCAAAAGGAATTTTGTATTGATATAATACGAAGCATAACTTTTGGGCTTTCAAGAAACCATTGCGTAATAAACACCACCTTTAAGATCCAAAACTAAACTCAACAATATGCCGAGTTTCTCTTACCAATTAATTTTTATCTATTGGATGCCAGAACATCTAGTATAGTTTGCTCAGGCAAAACAACAAAATTCACTAGAAATCACTGAAATTGTTTGACAACCAAACGCACATGCAGCATTCTTTTGTTCCAAAACATAAATTAATATAATCTAGAAGTATCATTTAGTAGCATGAAAAACTCATTTGAAAAAGCGTTTAACTGTTTTCACTTTAACATTCTTTTGATATTTCTTCCTGCTGCAGAAAATCCCAGGAGTTATAGGATTTATCGGAGCTGATGATATTTCCCCTGACGGTCTGAACAACTCGATTCCGATCAACTATCCTTTGCTGCCGTACAAAGACGAGGTGAATTCCCAGAGCTTTCAGATGGTGTAAAAATATACTTGCTGTGCTATTACTGGAAAAGCTTATTATCATATCTTTGTGTCCGTCTCTTTCTTTAAAATTTTGTTGTGTTTGTGCGTCTCCTCTATTTTATTCAATCCCCCACCCTTTCTCTCTCTCTCTCTCTCTCTCTCTCTCTCTCTCTCTCTCTCTCTCTGTGTCTCTGTCTCTCTCTGTCTCTCTCTGTCTCTCTGTCTTTCTCACTCTCTCTTCTTTTCCTTTCTCGCTTTTTCACACACACACTCTTTCGAGTGCTCTGCAGTTTTCTTTTTTATTTATCATATTATAACTATATACATATACCATCATGTTGTGTTTCTCTGTTTGTCAGCTTGTCGTCCTCTTGCCCCTTTGCTATCGGCCTTTTTATTTTCCGAAGGTAAATCAACCATAATATTAGAAGCTTTTTCCAGAATGCCTCTCATTCATGGTAACTAGCTAGACGTATATTATATAATTGCATACACTCCACAGCTCTTTGTGTCGGAAAACATCGACTATGCTGGAAAACCAGTTGGCTTGGTTCTTGCGGGTGAGTTCAGCAGCTAAACACAATTGTTCTAGTTTTCTGGAAAAAAAAAGACCAGGTCGCTGGAAAATTTAGAGGAGAAGCCAATATGCAGAATCACATTGATAAGAATATGTAAAAAAAAAACAAAAAAACTATAACCCACTCAAACTTAGTTTAAGCGTACAATTATAAAAAAAAAGAACTTTGGCCTTATCGTTTTATTACAAAATTACAACTGAACTAACAGCATCATTTAGAAAAGACCTGTATGCAGTTTGCTGGAGAAGTACTTAATGAAAAAAAAAATGGTATGCATTCATTTTCATTCATGACATAGAAAACAGGATTTATTATTTAAAAAAAAAAAGATATTATTGCGTGATCAAGAAAGGGATTTTCAGAATACCAAGCAGAATTTAGTCAGTTTGCTTCTCATCTGGTCGATAACGTAAAACGTTTTAAAAGAATAAAAGTGGTTACGAACTTTGTTCTAGAAATAAAGGAAGTTTAAATTGATAACCGATAAATTTTGAGACATCTTTTATGGGTGCACCAAGTTTATTTTGTTTTTGACTATTTTTCTTGCGTAAGTGTGTTTGCTTGATCATCAAGACTCCTTGTCTAGGACACTGAAATATGCATTAAAACATTAACAAAGATAGGATGAACATTATGTATGGACAGAAAGAGGGGACTCAATTTTTCGTAGTTAGTTCGTTGTGTTGCGTTGAGTTTTGGATATCTAATAAATTGCAATTATTCAGCAAAGTAAAGATCGCGACTGCACAATAGGGAGAAAAAAGTGTGATGTTACTGGTGGTTTTACACAATCTGAGGACATGAGGGCCCAGACTTAATTACCTTCCATCCACCATAAATTTTTCATCAAGTTCGGACTGTTACAATCATAGCGACAGTTCCGACCAAAATTTTAGTAAATTTTGTACTGCACTAAAGAAATCCTTGCTGTTGAGAGTCAATGAACTAAAGATTGTTTAGAACCAGCAGCAGAGGAGATGAGGGAATAGTAACAATCTTTTTTACCCTATTAATTTTAGCCAGTATTGCTCTCAGATCGTTCAGCCCATTCACCCATCTAGCAACGAAATAGAAACTAACTCTGAAATTGGAGCTTGCTTTAGAAAAGCTAAAAATGTATCATATCAAGAAAAAAAAAGTCACTGTTCTGACAATAGCAGTAACCGCTAGTGTTTTGCGTCTTTGAAAACAATGCTTTAATATATGGTGTTAAAGTCATTTTCAGAGTCCCAAACTGGAAAACTCTAATCTAGAACTCTAGACTGTGGCCAAGAAGCTGTTCTCGTCATTTGATGTAGATTGAACTTTATCTAATCTAGTTTTAGATAAAGACTATATGCTTGATGTAGAAACGAGCATGCCTCGCCCGCCATGTTGGTTCATGTCCTCGTCTCCACAGAAACGCAGGCGTTGGCAGAAGAGGGTGCCCGAGCGGTCAAGGTCACCTACAAGGACGTGGAGAAACCAATTATTGACCTGAAGGATGCCGTCGAGAGAAAGTCTTTCCATGAAGGCTGCTCCGAGACCAAGCAGAGAGGAGACGTTGAGGGTAGGTCATGAACTGATCAGTAAATTTTCAGGCTGATCAGAAACATTCTGTTGCACTTTTGATTACCTATACGTTTTATATCTTATTCAAAATATTAGGCCTTAGCGCGTTTTGCTCGTGAGATATTATTCGATGAAGATTATAGAGAAAGTTATATCAATGATACACTAAATTCATATCATAAATTACACTTTTTGCAAAATTCGATGAAAAGTAATTGAGAGAAAAACACAGAAATAAAAAATAGTCATGGTTAAAATAATCATAGGGGAGACAGAGACAGAAATGGATAGGTAGAATGAGTGAGTTAGTGAGAGAGAGAGAGAGAGAGAGAGAGAGAGAGAGAGAGAGAGAGAGAGAGAGAGAGAGAGAGAGAGAGAGAGAGAGAGAGAGAGAGAGAGAGAGAGAGAGAGAGAGAGAGAGAAAGAATGATGTGATAATGCCTTTAAAAGCAGGTGGCAAGATAGACATAAGTAGGCATTCAGGCTTGTTAATAAACGTTTATAGAAGAAATTAAGATGCAAGAAATAAAATATAAGGACATGCTAAATGAGAACACATTTCAGTGTAAGAACTGAGTGGAAATACCAATTAAAATTTACAAGGATTAAAAAAAAAAGAATCTGTTTACCTTTTCTTCAATTTTGCAGCTGGCTTCAAAGAGGCCGCATATGTGGTAGAGGGAGAATGTGAGATGGGCACTCAGTACCACTTCTACATTGAGA